>CAWUFW010031130.1:0-16028 GCA_963921515.1 Calotriton arnoldi
TATAACGTCCCTGTAACCTTTGTTTTTTTCAGTGAATATATATATATATGTATGTGGATATATATGTATGTGGATATATATGTATGTGGATATATATATATATATGTATGTGTATATATATATATATATGTATGCGGATATATATATATATATATATATATATATATGTGGATATATATATATATATATATATATATATATATATATATATATATATGTATGTGGATATATATGTATGTGGATATATATATATATATATATATGTATGTGGATATATATATATATATATATATATATATATAAATATATATGTATGTTGATATATATATGTATGTGGATATATATATATATAAATATATATATGTATATGTATGTGGATATATATATATATATATATATATATATATATGTATGTGGATATATATATATGTATATATGTATGTGGATATATATATATATATGTATATATGTATGTGGATATATATATATATATATATATATCCCAAAACGAGTTTGCTCCTTCCGTCCCCCTCGCCCGAGGTAGGTAGATCGTCGTTTGTCGGCGGAGCGCGCCGGCATTAATATTTATCCATAACCAATTTAGACGATCACAAGGAGGATTTATTCACCACCAGGTCTTTTAATTTCTCAGTAACGCGTTTCGCCTGTCACAGCAAGTGTGTAGATAGTTATAGTTAGGACCTATTTTCCATAGGAAATCCGCGACATTCTATTTGAAATAACTCTCTTGCCGGTTGACGTATCTTCGCAAAATTTTCAAACTTTGTGGGGCGCTCCGGTCCGCTCCTACCCTGAAAGTCTCGGGGTGATTCGTTAAGCGGTGGCCGAGAAAAAAGGGGGTCCCAAAACGCGTTTTCCCCATTCATTTTTCCATAGGAAACTTTAGACACGGCTACAGCCTGAACTGCTGAACGGAATTACACCAAATTTGGCAAAGAGGTAGTTCTTGGTTCAGAAAGAACCCTTTTTGTTAAATGGTGTAAATCCGTTCAGTAGTTGCTGAGAAAATCAAAAGTAAAAGTACATATATATCTATGGGCACGGAGGATCCGCGCACCCTGAGCGCACCCTGCGCGCACCGTCCCGATCACGAGCTGCATGTTAATTGGCTGTCAGCTGGCTGTCAACATTCCGATTCAGGAAATGTTGGCAGCCATTTTGTCCCTCGGTAGAACTGAGGGACAGAAACAAGTGCGCAAAGCGCACAAAGGGGGCAGGGTAGAAACACCCTGACCCCTAGGTCTGCTCAGGGGGTCCCATAAGGACCCCCTGGGCAGAAAAAAGCATTTTTTTTTTTTAAATCGGCAGGATGCGCTCAGGGTGCGCTGATCCTGCCTATAAAAATAAAAAAATCGAAGCGCGGTCTCCCGCGCTTCGATTGTATTTTGCCCCCGGGTGGCCCAAGTCCCGGGGGCATGGTGGGGGGGGTTAAATCTATGTATGGGGGCCTCAAAGGGCCCCCCAAGCCCCGGGGACCGCCACCCCCCGGGGCTTTCATTTTAAAATGGTGCGGGAGGGCACTCGGCCCTCCCGCAGCCCCGGGGACCACCACCTCCCCGGGGCTTCTTCTTTTTTTTTTTTTTTACATTTCCTGTGTGGGGTGGCTCGAGCCCCCCACACGCCCGGGGACTGCCACCTCCCCGGGGCACTAACACATTTAAAATGGGGGTCCGTTTTGGACCCCGAAGCCCCGGGGACCACCACCTCCCCGGGGCTGTGCTGATGTGGGGAGGGGGGCCGCGTGGCCCCCCTCCTGGAGCCTGTGGTGGCCCTGGGGACCGCCACCCCCAGGGCCGGCTCCTGCAGTGTCCCGGGGTGCCTACCCCCGGGACACTGCTGTTTGCAATTACAGGACGGGAGCCTCGCGGCTCCCGTCCTGTCATTGCAAACTGCTTTGGATATTGGAAGAGAGAGCAGGGAAACCTGCTCTCGCTTCCAATATCCAAAGACAATTGCTTTTCCACATGGGGAGCAGCATGTTAGCTGCTCCCCATGTGGAAAAGCAATGCCGGCTCCCTTAGGACACGGGGAGCCGGCGGGACTGTGGGGGGTTTGGGGACCCCCCCACAGTCCCCAACAAGAGGCCAGGCCCCGGGGGATGGGGTCCCCGGGGCCATAAGTGGCCCGGGAGGGGGGCCACGCGGCCCCCCTCCCCAGAAATAATTTTAAAACAAATTTCCAGATGGGGAAGTAATTCCCCTTCAATACTGGGGGTCCCTGGGGGCCAACTAGCCCACCAGGAACCTCCAGTATGCGCCAGGGGGCTGCCTTGCAGAGAGGTGTACAGAGGCCACGCCCCTTTTTACACCTCTCTGCAACGCAGCTCTGTGGCGCTTAATGGAGGTAGCTGGTGGGCTAGTTGCACCCCAGGGACCATCAGGATTCAAGGGGAGTTAATCCCCCGACTTAAAACGCGCCAAGGGGCAAGTTTGCACAGTGGTGAAGGGAGGGAGCGGGGCTTCAGGTGACGTGTGCAAACAGGCCCAGTGGCGCGTTTTAAGATGGGGAATTAAATCCCCTTCAATCCTGAGGGTCCCTGGGGGCCAACTAGCCCAACAGGTACATCCAGAAAGCGCCACAGAGCTGCGTTGCAGAGAGGTGTAAAAAGGGGTGTGGCCTCTCTACACGTCTCTGCAACGCAGCCCCCTGGCGCATACTGGAGGTTCCTGGTGGGCTAGTTGGCCCCTAGGGACCCTCATGATTCAAGGGGACTTAATCCCCCAACTTAAAACGCGCCACGGGGCGCGTTTGCACAGATGTCACCTCAGGCCCCGCCCCCACCCTTCACCATTGTGCAAATATTCCTCTAAAATCAGCCGAAATACGAATTCCGATTTACTCACCTGTTATCAGGAGAGACCTCAGTGCTGCATCTTTCAGCCCAGTACTGATCCTCAAAAGTAATTTTAACCGTACTTACCAGTAACTTGAATTTCCTTCCATAGGATATCATTGCCTGCTTTTTGCTGAAAAAGTTTCTAAGTGTTGATTTTTGAAACATACAAATATTCCTCTAAAATCAGCCGAAATACGAATTCCGATTTACTCACCTGTTATAAGGAGAGACCTCAGTGCTGTATCTTTCAGCCCAGTACTGGTCCTGAAAAGTAATTTTAACAGTACTTACCACTAACTTGAATTTCCTTCCATAGGCTAACATTGACAGGTTTCACTTGGAAATTCTTCTAAGTGTGGAGTTTTGGAACTTTAAAATATTCCTCTAAAATCAGCCGAAATACGAATTCCGATTTACTCACCTGTTATCAGGAGAAACCTCAGTGCTGCATCTTTTAGCCCAGCACCGACCCTGAAAAGTAATTCTAACCGTACTTACCAGTAACTTACATTTCCTTCCATAGGAATCCATTGTCTGGTTTTCAGCAGAAAAGTTTCAAAGTGTCGATTTTCACAAATTACAAAAATTCCTTAAAAATCGCCTGTATGACTTAAACGCATTCTTTCAACTGTTTACAGGAGATGCACCAGTGCTGGATCCAGGATCCAACACTGAGTAAGAAAAATTAACGATAACACTACTTACCTGCTAAGTGAATTTCCTCCCATAGGATAACATTGATGATTCTATGTGAAAAAGTTTCTAGTGTCAACTTTTAAAATACAATAATATTCCTTAAAAATCACTACTGTAACCAAAACGCTTTTACTCAACTGTTTACAGGAGATGTCCCAGGACTGAATCTAGGATCCAGTCCTGTGGTTAGAAAAGTAATCCATAAAGTAACTAATTGCATTTAACTAGAAATTCACATTGAGCTCAATGTTGCATTGTGTTTGAAATTGTGTTGCACATTGCAACACCTGTAACTACTGTACTTAAAACTCTATTGCCTATTTGCAAACTATTTAAACTAAAGTAATTCATTCTGAGAAAGTATATTTTGTAATGTAATGTATAATGTAATTACAATGTAATTTAATAAATAAAATATATAAAAATAAATAGTTTTAAAAAATGTAGTAAATCAGTATCAAAAAAATAAATATAACAATTAATACATTTAAAAATTGTCATTTACAAAACCTTTGAAATTCACTGAAAAAACCATAGGTTTTAGGGGCGTTATAGTTAGAAATTAGCATTTAAAAAACCTTTGAAATTCACTGAAAAAACCATAGGTTTCAGACACGTTATAGTTAGAAATTAGCATTTAAAAAACCTTTGAAATTCACTGAAAAAACTATAGGTTTTAGGGACAGTTATAGTTAGTTGGACATTTCACTCGTACAAAACCCGTGAAATTCCCCTGTTATAGTTAGTTCAGCTAACTATAACTCGCGCCCCCGTAATGCACTGCTGATGACGTCACATATTACATCACTCATGACATGGTCAGTGACATCACTGATGACATCACTGATGACATCTCAAATGACATCACTGATGACATCATCCACGTGATAATCTGATGCACCTCCTCACACCCTAATATAACCTTTGATATACCCAATCTAAATTACAGACTGCCATTCGCAAAACCATAGACACTCCAACACCAATAACTACATACCCACTCACTGATTCTTAGGTCTACACACACACATCCACTCACTCACCCGTACAGTCACTCATACTTATGGTCACTCAGTACAGGACTATCATATGCACTCTTACTCCTATATAGACACTCAAACACCGCCACTCATCCATAGAGGTACTCACACACCTAGTCAGTCATGCAAATAATTAAACACACTGCCATTTACTCACCTATACAGTTATACACACACCAGCTCACTTAATCATACAAATACTACCACATTGTTACGCTCTTATACAATCACTGATACAAGCACACACTCATCCATACAGCCACTATCACAATCACTCACTCTCGCTTATAGCTATTTATATACTCCAACACACATATATACTGCCTTTCACATATGTAGTTACTCACACATGTACCACTGGGACATATATTCACTCACTAACACACTCTTACACACACTTACCCACCCATACAGTCTATCACAGCCATGCACTCTTGAAACCATCCACCCAGTGAATCACCCACTCACACATCTATGCACAGAGTCGCACACACCCCTCCCACACAAACACTGAGGCACCCATACAGATACTCAGAGAACCATTCAATAACTCATATAGACACTCATGTAGCTATTCACAAACACATGCAGCCACTTACACAGCAACAGACAGACGGATACAGACATTCACCCAGTTTAGTCACTAACCCATGCATTCAGTAAGATACGTTAAATCACTCACTTATAGAGTCAGTCACGCACCTACTAAATCATCCATACAGACACTTACACACCCACTCATTCTTCAATACGTCTTTTCCTACATATATTAAAAATATTTAAACTTTACAGAAACACACAGTCACTGGATGATGTCATCAGTGATGTCATTTGAGATGTCATCAGTGATGTCATCAGTGATGTCACTGACCATGTCATGAGTGATGTAATATGTGACGTCATCAGCAGTGCATTGCGGGGCGCGAGTTATAGTTAGCTGAACTAACTATAACAGGGGAATTTCACGGGTTTTGTACGAGTGAAATGTCCAACTAACTATAACTGTCCCTAAAACCTATGGTTTTTTCAGTGAATTTCAAAGGTTTTTTAAATGCTCATTTCTAACTATAACGTGTCTGAAACCTATGGTTTTTTCAGTGAATATATATATATATGTATATATATATGCTAATGTCGGACTATAACACCTATATATACCTATGGTTTTATCAGTGGATATATATTATCTACTGGCGGTCGCCAGTAGATAGTTATAGTTACAACCTATTATCCATAGGAAATCCGCGACATTCTATTTGAAATAACTCTCTTGCCGGTTGACGTATCTTCGCAAAATTTTCAAACTTTGTGGCGCGCTCCGGTCCGCTCCTACCCTGAAAGTCTCGGGGGATTCGTCAAGCGGGGGCCGAGAAAAAGGGGGGTCCCAAAACGCGTTTTCCCCATGCAATTTTCCATAGGAAACTTTAGACACGGCTACAGCCCGAACTGCTGAACGGAATTACACCAAATTTGGCAAAGAGGTAGTTCTTGGTTCAGAAAGAACCCTTTTTGTTAAATGGTGTAAATCCGTTCAGTAGTTGCTGAGAAAATGAA
This sequence comes from Calotriton arnoldi, assembly GCA_963921515.1. Lineage (NCBI taxonomy): Eukaryota > Metazoa > Chordata > Amphibia > Caudata > Salamandridae > Calotriton > Calotriton arnoldi. The sequence continues at coordinate 6,148 of CAWUFW010031130.1, forward strand.
AAGTAAAAAGATAGATATATCTAGCGCCGCGGATCCTCCCGAGCACGAGCTTTATGTTAATTGGCTGTCAACACTCCAAATCAGGAAGTGTTGGCAGCCATTTTGTCCCTCGGTAGAACCGAGGGACAGAAACAAGTGCGCAAAGCGCACAAAGGGGGCAGGGTAGAAACACCCTGACCCCCTAGGTCTGCTCAGGGGGTCCCACAAGGACCCCCTGGGCAAAAAAAAATTTTTTTTTTTTTTTAAAAATCGGCAGGATGCGCTCAGGGAGCGCGAATCCTGCCGAAAAAAAAAAAATCGAAGCGCGGTCTCCCGCGCTTCGATGTTAATTGGCCCCCGGGTGGGCCAAGTCCCGGGGGCATGCTGGGGGGGGGTTAATTTTATGTGTGGGGGGCCTCTAAGGGCCCCCCAAGCCCCGGGGACCACCACCTCCCCGGGGCTTCTTTTTTTTTAATTAAAAACCTGTGTGGGGGGGCTCCAGCCCCCCCACACGCTCCGGGGACCACCACCTCCCCGGGGCACTAAGAAAAATTACAATGGGGGTCCGTTTTGGACCCCCAAGCCCCGGGGACCACCACCTCCCCGGGGCTGTGCACTGAATGGGAGGGGGGCCGCGCGGCCCCCCTCCTGGAGCCTGTGGTGGCCCTGGGGACCGCCACCCCCCAGGGCCGGCTCCTGCAGTGTCCCGGGGTGCCTACCCCCGGGACACTGCTGTTTGCTATGGCAGGACGGGAGCCTCGCGGCTCCCGTCCTGTCATTGCAAACTTGCTTTGGATATTGGAAGAGAGAGCAGGAAACCTGCTCTCTCTTCCAATATCCAAAGCCGATTGCTTTCCACATGGGGAGCTGCATCTTAGCAGCTCCCCATGTGTAAAGCAATGCCGGCTCCCGTAGGACACGGGGAGCCGGCGGGACTGTGGGGGATTGGGGACCCCCCACAGTCCCCAACCAGAGGCCAGGCCCCGGGGGATGGGGTCCCCGGGGCCAGTAGTGGCCACGGAGGGGGCCACGCAGCCCCCCTCCCCAAAGTAAAAAAACAAACAAATAAAAAAAAAGTGCAAGGCCGGCCCCGGGGATGGGGTCCCCGGGCCCTTAAATGGCCTGAGGAGGGGGCCACGCAGCCCCCCTCTAAATAAAAAAAAACAGGCCATGCCCCGGGGGATGGGGTCCCCGGGGCCAATACAGGCCCAGGGAAGGGGGCCACGCGGCCCCCTTCCCGTTTTTTTAAAAATTTTAATTAAAAAAAAGGGGTAAGGCCCTGGGGGATGGGGTCCCCAGGGCCTAAAAATAGGAAAAAGGAAGGGGGCCACACAGCCCCCCTTCAGGAGAAAAAAAAAAAAACGATCGGGCCCGCAGGCCCCGCCCCCTTCCTTCACCACTCTGCAAACGCGCCCCCTGGCGCGTTTGCAGAGGGGGAACGAATTCCCCTTGAATACTGGGGGTCCCTGGGGGCCAACTAGCCCACCAGGAACCTCCAGTATGCGCCAGGGGGCTGCCTTGCAGAGAGGTGTACAGAGGCCATGCCCCTTTTTACACCTCTCTGCAACGCAGCTCTATGGCGCTTTTTGGAGGTATATGGTGGGCTAGTTGCACCCCAGGGACCCTCAGGATTCAAGGGGAGTTAATCCCCCGACTTAAAACGCGCCACGGGGCGCGATTGCACAGTGGTGAAGGGAGGGGGCGGGGCTTCAGGTGACATGTGTGCAAACAGGCCCGTGGCGCGTTTTAAGATGGGGAATTAAATCCTCTTCAATCCTGAGGGTCCCTGGGGGCCAACTAGCCCAACAGGTACGTCCAGAAAGCGCCACAGAGCTGCGTTGCAGAGAGGTGTAAAAAGGGGTGTGGCCTCTGTACATGTCTCTGCAACGCAGCCCCTGGCGCATACTGGAGGTTCCTGGTGGGCTAGTTGGCCCGTAGGGACCCTCATGATTCAAGGGGACTTAATCCCCCAACTTAAAACGCACCACGGGGCGCGTTTGCACAGATGTCACCTCAGGCCCCGCCCCTCCCTTCACCATTGTGCAAATATTCCTCTAAAATCAGCCGAAATCCGAATTCCGATTTACTCAACTGTTATCAGGAGAGACCTCAGTGCTGCATCTTTCATCCCAGTACTGATCCTCAAAAGTAATTTTAACCGTACTTACCGGTAACTTGAATTTCCTTCCATAGGCTAACATTGACTGGTTTCACTTGGAAATTCTTCTAAGTGTGGAGTTTTGGAACTTTAAAATATTCCTCTAAAATCAGCCGAAATACGAATTCCGATTTACTCACCTGTTATCAGGAGAGACCTCAGTGCTGCATCTTTCAGCCCAGTACTGATCCTCAAAAGTAATTTTAACCGTACTTACCGGTAATTTGAATTTCCTTCATAGGCTAACATTGACTGGTTTCACTTGGAAATTCTTCTAAGTGTGGAGTTTTGGAACTTTAAAATATTCCTCTAAAATCAGCCGAAATACGAATTCCGATTTACTCACCTGTTATCAGGAGAGACCTCAGTGCTGCATCTTTCAGCCCAGTACTGATCCTGAAAAGTAATTTTAACCGTACTTACCGGTAACTTGAATTTCCTTCATAGGCTAACATTGACTGGTTTCACTTGGAAATTCTTCTAAGTGTGGAGTTTTGGAACTTTAAAATATTCCTCTAAAATCAGCCGAAATACGAATTCCGATTTACTCACCTGTTATCAGGAGATACCTCAGTGCTGCATCTTTCAGCCCAGTACTGATCCTGAAAAGTAATTTTAACCGTACTTACCGGTAACTTGAATTTCCTTCATAGGCTAACATTGACTGGTTTCACTTGGAAATTCTTCGAAGTGTGGAGTTTTGGAACTTTAAAATATTCCTCTAAAATCAGCCGAAATACGAATTCCGATTTACTCACCTGTTATCAGGAGAGACCTCAGTGCTGCATCTTTCAGCCCAGTACTGATCCTGAAAAGTAATTTTAACCGTACTTACCGGTAACTTGAATTTCCTTCATAGGCTAACATTGACTGGTTTCACTTGGAAATTCTTCTAAGTGTGGAGTTTTGGAACTTTAAAATATTCCTCTAAAATCAGCCGAAATACGAATTCCGATTTACTCACCTGTTATCAGGAGAGACCTCAGTGCTGCATCTTTCAGCCCAGTACTGATCCTCAAAAGTAATTTTAACCGTACTTACCGGTAACTTGAATTTCCTTCATAGGCTAACATTGACTGGTTTCACTTGGAAATTCTTCTAAGTGTGGAGTTTTGGAACTTTAAAATATTCCTCTAAAATCAGCCGAAATACGAATTCCGATTTACTCACCTGTTATCAGGAGAGACCTCAGTGCTGCATCTTTCAGCCCAGTACTGATCCTCAAAAGTAATTTTAACCGTACTTACCGGTAACTTGAATTTCCTTCCATAGGCTAACATTGACTGGTTTTCACTTGGAAATTCTTCTAAGTGTTGAGTTTTGGAACTTTACAAATATTCCTCTAAAATCAGCCGAAATCCGAATTCCGATTTACTCACCTGTTATCAGGAGAGACCTCAGTGCTGCATCTTTCAGCCCAGTACTGATCCTGAAAAGTAATTTTAACCGTACTTACCAGTAACTTGAATTTCCTTCCATAGGCTAACATTGACTGGTTTCACTTGGAAATTCTTCTAAGTGTTGAGTTTTGAAACTATACAAATATTCCTCTAAAATCAGCCGAAATCCGAATTCTGATTTACTCACCTGTTATCAGGAGAGACCTCAGTGCTGCATCTTTCAGCCCAGTACTGGTCCTGAAAAGTAATTTTAACCGTACTTACCAGTAACTTGAATTTCCTTCCATAGGCTAACATTGACTGGTTTCACTTGGAAATTCTTCTAAGTGTGGAGTTTTGGAACTTTAAAATATTCCTCTAAAATCAGACGAAATACGAATTCCGATTTACTCACCTGTTATCAGGAGAGACCTCAGTGCTGCATGTTTCAGCCCAGTACTGATCCTCAAAAGTAATTTTAACCGTACTTACCGGTAACTTGAATTTCCTTCATAGGCTAACATTGACTGGTTTTCAGCTAAAAAGTTTCAAAGTGTTGATTTTCACAAACTACAAATATTCCTTAAAAATCGCCTGTATGACTTAAACGCATTCTTTCAACTGTTTACAGGAGATGCACCAGTGCTGGATCCAGGATCCAACACTGAGTAAGAAAAAGTAACGATAACAGTTTTTACCTGCTAAGTGAATTTCCTTCCATAGGATAACATTGGTGATTCTATGAGAAAAAGTTTCAAAGTGTCAACTTTTAAAATACAATAATATTCCTTAAAAATCACTACTGTAACCAAAACGCTTTTACTCAACTGTTTACAGGAGATGTCCCAGGACTGAATCTAGGATCCAGTCCTGTGGTTAGAAAAAGTAATCCATAAAGTAACTAATTGCATTTAACTAGAAATTCACATTGAGCTGAATGTTGCATTGTGTTTGAAAATGTGTTGCCCATTGCAACAACTGTAACTACTGTACTTAAAAGTCTATTGCCTATGTGCAAAGTATTTAAACTAAAGTAATTCATTCTGAGAAAGTATTTTTTGTAATGTAATGTATAATGTAATTACAATGTAATTTAAAAAATAAAATATGTAAAAAAAATTGTTTCTAAACAATTTGGAAATCAGTATGAAAAAAATTTATATAACAATTAATACATTTAAAAATTGTCATTTACAAAACCTTTGAAATTCACTGAAAAAAACGTAGGTTTTAGACATGTTATAGTTTACAAATTAGCATTTAAAAAACCTTTGAAATTCACTGAAAAAACCATAGGTTTCAGGGACGTTATAGTTACAAATTAGCATTTAAAAAACCTTTGAAATTCACTGAAAAAACCATAGGTTTTAGGGACAGTTATAGTTATTTGGACATTGCACTCGTACAAAACCCGTGAAATTCCCCCGTTATAGTTAGTCCAGCTAACTATAACTCGCGCCCCCGCAATGCACTGCTGATGACGCACATATTACATCACTCATGACATGGTCAGTGACATCACTGATGACATCACTGAAACAGCAGCCCCAGCACGACCCCCTACACTGCCCGAACACCACTGCACTACCCTAAACCCTCAAACACCAGCCCCAGCACGACCCCCTACACTGCCAGAACACCACTGCACTGCCCTAAACCCTGAAATGCCAGCCCCAGCAAGACCCCCTACACTGCCCGAACACCACTGCACTGCCCTAAACCATGAAACACCACCCCAGCAAGACCCCCTACACTGCCCGAACACCACTGCACTAAAGCCTGAAACACCACCCCCAGCAAGACCACCTACACTGGCCGAACACCACTGCACTGCCCTAAACCCTGAAACACCACCCCGTGCACGACCCCCTACACTGCCCGAACACCACTGCACTGCCCTAAACCCTGAAACACCACCAACTGCACGACCCCCTACACTGCCCGAACACCACTGCACTGCCCTAAACCCTGAAACACCACCCCTCAGCACGACACACTACACTGCCCGAACACCACTGCACTGCCCTAAACCCTGAAAAACCACCCCAGCACGACCCCCTACACTGCCCGAACACCACTGCACTGCCCTAAACCATGAAACACCACCCCAGCAAGACCCCCTACACTGCCCGAACACCACTGCACTAAAGCCTGAAACACCACCCCCAGCAAGACCACCTACACTGGCCGAACACCACTGCACTGCCCTAAACCCTGAAACACCACCCCGTGCACGACCCCCTACACTGCCCGAACACCACTGCACTGCCCTAAACCCTGAAACACCACCAACTGCACGACCCCCTACACTGCCCGAACACCACTGCACTGCCCTAAACCCTGAAACATCACCCCCAGCAAGACCCCCTACACTGTCCGAACACCACTGCCCTAAATCCTGAAACACCAACCCCAGCAAGACCCCCTACACTGCCCGAACACCACTGCACTGCCCTAAACCCTGAAACACCAGCCCCAGCATGACCCCTACCCTGCCCGAACACCACTGCACTGCCCTAAACCCTGAAACACCACCCCCTGCACGACCCCCTACACTGCCCGAACACCACTGCACTGCCCTAAACCCTGAAACACCACCCCCAGCACGACCCCCTACACTGTCCGAACACCACTGCACTGCCCTAAACCCTGAAACACCACCCCCTGCACGATCCCCTACACTGCCCGAACTCTACTGCACTGCCCTAAACCCTGAAACACCACCCCAGCACGACCCCCTACACTGCCCGAACACCACTGCACTGCCCTAAACCCCTAAACACTACCCCCAGTAAGACCCCCTACACTGCCCGAACACCACTGCACTGCCCTAAACCCTGAAACATCACCCCCAGCAAGACCCCCTACACTGCCCGAACACCACTGCCCTAAACCCTGAAACACCACCCCCAGCAAGACCCCCTACACTGCCCGAACACCACTGCACTGCCCTAAACCCTGAAACACCACCCCCAGCATGACCCACTACACTGCCCGAACACCACTGCACTGCCCTAAACCCTGAAACACCACCCCCAGCAAGACCCCCTACACTGCCCGAACACCACTGCACTGCCCTAAACCATGAAACACCAGCCCCAGCACGACCCCCTACACTGCCCGAACACCACTGCACTGCCCTAAACCCTCAAACACCACCCCCAGCACGACCCCCTACACTGCCCGAACACCACTGCACTGCCCTAAACCCTGAAACACCAGCCCCAGCATGACCCCGTACACTGCCCAAACACCACTGCACTGCCCTAAACCCTGAAACAGCAGCCCCAGCACGACCCCCTACACTGCCCGAACACCACTGCACTACCCTAAACCCTCAAACACCAGCCCCAGCACGACCCCCTACACTGCCAGAACACCACTGCACTGCCCTAAACCCTGAAATGCCAGCCCCAGCAAGACCCCCTACACTGCCCGAACACCACTGCACTGCCCTAAACCATGAAACACCAGCCCAGCAAGACCCCCTACACTGCCCGAACACCACTGCACTAAAGCCTGAAACACCACCCCCAGCAAGACCACCTACACTGGCCGAACACCACTGCACTGCCCTAAACCCTGAAACACCACCCCGTGCACGACCCCCTACACTGCCCGAACACCACTGCACTGCCCTAAACCCTGAAACACCACCAACTGCACGACCCCCTACACTGCCCGAACACCACTGCACTGCCCTAAACCCTGAAACACCACCCCTCAGCACGACACCCTACACTGCCCGAACACCACTGCACTGCCCTAAACCCTGAAAAACCACCCCAGCACGACCCCCTACACTGCCCGAACACCACTGCACTGCCCTAAACCCTGAAACACCACCCCCTGCATGACCTCCTACACTGCCGGAACACCACTGCACTGCCCTAAACCCTGAAACACCACGCCCAGCACGACCCCCTACACTGCCCGAACACCACTGCACAGCCCTAAACCCTGAAACATCAACCCCAGCAAGACCCCCTACACTGCCTGAACACCACTGCCCTAAACCCTGAAACACCACCCCCTACACTGCACGAACACCACTGCTCTGCAATAAACCCTGAAACACCACCTCCAGCAAAACCCCTACACTGCCTGAACACCATTGCTCTGCCCTAAATCCTGAAACACTAGGCCCAGCACGACCCCCTACACTGCCCGAACACCACTGCACTGCCCTAAACCCTGAAACACCACCCCCAGCACGACCCCTACACTGCCCGAACACCACTGCACTGCCCTAAACCCTGAAACACCAGCCCCAGCAAGACCCCCTACACTGCCCGAACACCACTGCACTGCCCTAAACCCTGAAACACCAGCCCCAGCATGACCCCTTCACTGCCCGAACACCACTGCACTGCCCTAAACCCTGAAACACCAGCCCCAGCACGACCACCTACACTGCCCGAACACCACTGCACTGCCCTAAACCCTGAAACACCAGCCCCAGCACAACCCCCTACACTGCCCGAACACCACTGCACTGCCCTAAACCCTGAAACACCAGCCCCAGCACGACCCCCTACACTGCCCGAACACCACTGTACTGCCCTAAACCCTGAAACACCAGCCCCAGCACGACCCCCTACACTGCCCGAACACCACTGCACTGCCCTAAACCTTGAAACACCACCCCCAGCACGACCCCCTACACTGCCCGAACACCACTGCACTGCCCTAAACCCTGAAACACCACCCCCTGCACGACCTCCTACACTGCCGGAACACCACTGCACTGCCCTAAACCCTGAAACACCACGCCCAGCACGACCCCCTACACTGCCCGAACACCACTGCACAGCCCTAAACCCTGAAACATCAACCCCAGCAAGACCCCCTACACTGCCTGAACACCACTGCCCTAAACCCTGAAACACCACCCCCTACACTGCACGAACACCACTGCACTGCAATAAACCCTGAAACACCACCTCCAGCAAAACCCCCTACACTGCCCGAACACCACTGCACTGCCCTAAATCCTGAAACACCACCCCCAGCAAGACCCCCTACACTGCCCGAACACCACTGCACTGCCCTAAACCCTGAAACACCAGCCCCAGCATGACCCCTACACTGCCCGAAAACCACTGCACTGCCCTAAACCCTGAAACACCACCCCCTGCACGACCCCCTACACTGCCCGAACACCACTGCACTGCCCTAGACTCTGGAACACCAGCCCCAGCAAGACCCCCTACACTGCCCAAACACCACTGCACTGCCCTAAACCCTGAAACACCAGCCCCAGCATGACCCCTACACTGCCCGAACACCACTGCACTGCCCTAAACCCTGAAACACCAGCCCCAGCACGACCACCTACACTGCCCGAACACCACTGCACTGCCCTAAACCCTGAAACACCAGCCCCAGCACGACCCCCTACACTGCCCGAACACCACTGCACTGCCCTAAACCCTGAAACACCAGCCCCAGCACGACCCCCTACACTGCCCGAACACCACTGTACTGCCCTAAACCCTGAAACACCAGCCCCAGCACGACCCCCTACACTGCCCGAACACCACTGCACTGCCCTAAACCCAGAAACACCACCCCCTGCACGACCCCCTACACTGCCCGAACACCACTGCACTGCCCTAAACCCTGAAACACCACCCCCTGCACCACCCCCTACACTGCCCGAACACCACTGCACTGCCCTAAACCCTGAAACACCACCCCCTGCACCGCCCCTACACTGCCCGAACACCACTGCACTGCCCTAAACCCTGAAACACCACCCCCAGCACGACCCCCTTTACTGCTCGAACTCCACTGCACTGCCCCAAACCCTGAAACACCACCCCCAGCACGACCCCCTACACTGCCCAAACACCACTGCCCTAAACCCTGAAACACCACCACCTGCACGACCCCCTACACTGCCCAAACACCACTGCACTGCCCTAAACCCTGAAACACCACCCCTACACTGCCTGAACACCACTGCACTGCCCTAGACCCTGAAACACCACCCCCAGCACGACCCCCTACACTGCCCGAACACCACTGCACTGCCCTAAACCCTAAAACACCTCCCCCAGCATTACCCCTATACTGCCCAAACACCACTGCACTACCCTAGAACACTATCCCCAGCATGACCCCCTACACTACCCGAACACCACTGCACTACCCTAAACCCTAAAATACTACCCCAGCACAACCCCTACACTACCCGAACACGACTGCACTGCCCTAAACGCTCAAACACTCCCCCCAGCACGACCCCTACACTACCCGAACACCACTGCACTGCCCTAAACCCTAAAACACTCCCCCCCAGCACGACCCCCTACACTACCCGAACACCACTGCACTGCCTAAACCCAGCAATGCATAACCCC
>CAWUFW010031131.1:0-16025 GCA_963921515.1 Calotriton arnoldi
GGGGTCGATTCCGATTCGGGCCGGAAAAAGCACCGACCGACTCGGATCCGGAAAAAATACCGACCGACACGTACCCGTGGCGCACGACACGCCAAGTACGATGCAAGGCGCGAAAAATCCGACCGACACGTACCGAAACAAAGTCGACCGACCGAGCCGCACGGAAAACAGCAATCCGGCCGGAAAAACACGCGAATCCAACCGACCGACACGCACCCGGAACAAATCCGACCGAAACGTACACGCGAACTCCAAACCGCAAAGTACGATGCAAGGCGCGAAACCACGACCGAGTCGGACGGAGGACAAGCCGAACGACCGACACGCACTACAAAACCGAGCCGAAGCAACACAATACACCGCGACCGACGCGTACGCAGCATAGAAACTGCACAAACACAGCGTGAACGAAACGGAGAACACCGTACGAGACCAATGCAGGGTCCGACTCGGTCCCAAGAACGTTTCCAACATACACAAACAGCACAAAGGAAAAATCACCCAAAAAAGGCCAAACAAGCAATTACCAAGCCAATAAATACTGGGGGGTGGGGACAGAGAACAAAGACACACCCACAACTCCACCTATATAAAGGACACAAATCACAACCATGAGCCTTTGCAAATGCCATTCCACTGCCAGCAACCAAGAGAAAGCAACCACACACCCACAGCTCATCCCTCACACAAGCCACACACCATCAGCACACCAACAAATACCTACCTCACATACACCCAGCAAAACACACACTCACACACCCTAACCTGCACACCAACACACACATCACCCACCATCACCACCCATCACCATGCCCCCAAGAAGAATCCCAAGTTCCTAGATAGTGAATTGGAAGTCATGGTAGACGAGATCCTCAGGGTGGAGCCACAGCTGTTTGGCACACTGGTCCAACAGACCCCCATGTCGCAGAAAACCAAATGTGGGAGAGGATCATCAACAGGGTGAACGCCCAATCACCATGTCGGCGCACAAAGACCGACATCCAGAACAGGTGGTATGACGTGCGCAGGAGGGTGCGGGACATGCTGAAGAAAGACTACATCAACAGCCAATACACCGGCAGTGGCCCTCCTGCCAAGCCAATATACCTCAGGCCCTGGGAGGAGAAGGTGCGGGCCATCCTTCCGCCAGTGAGCGTATATGGACTAGAGGACATCCCAGAGCCTGGTGAGTACACAACAAATGTACACAATATACTGCCACAAAACACACACATCACTGTCAAGGGAGAGTCAAACCATGCACTCATAGCAATTACACAGCAACCAGAACAGAATCATCCCAAAATGTGTATGTCAGTCAGATAAACACAACACATGCCATCAAAAAAGTCACATCCAACTGTGCCAACACATGTACAAACACAACTACAACCACAGCTAGGCAGTGGCACAAATAGAACTAACAAACACATCCAGACATGTAGCCACCACAACAACACCAACACACAGTGAAAACCACTCAAAGGAAGGAATTCTGTGTATGCTGGCCAAGTCAGTGTAGCCAATAGCATCATGGGAGTCGCAGTCACACATATTGCCCCCCCCCCACAACTGTCCCATCAACACCACCATGAACCATGCGCACATCACAGGGAGTGGAGAAGGACTCACAAGATGGCTGACACTGGCAACTGCTGTGGGGAGCACAAGGCCCTGCTGGCAACTGTGCACCAACAAACAGCAGGACACCACTGACTGACATCCTGAGAGACAACTTACACTCCCTGCAATGCAAGCACGTTCCATGGTGGGATATCTGGCTAGCTGGGTGGGAAGGGGGACTTGCAGCACTGACCATAGTCACAAGCACCTCCCCTCACACACCCCCCAACACAAACTCCACAGAACCCACCTGGTAGAATGCAATGCCCCCATCCTAACACAAGATCCCACAAAGAACCACCACCCTGGGTTATGTTGTGTGAAGCACAGGGACACTCTTGGGACTTCTAGCCAAACAACTGCCAGGACAACACTCCCAGCCATCCTGTCAGCACAGCCAGCCCACCCCACAGGGAAGCAGAGTCAAAAGGAAGGAAGCATGGGCATGCTGGGAAGGGGGAGGAGGCAATAGCATGATGGGAGTCGTAGTCACAGCTCTACATCCCCCACCACATGGCCCAGCAAGCTCACACTCACGCATGCACATCCCACAGAGAGTGGAAAGGCCCATCAAAGATGTCTGACACTGTTGCTGTGTCGTGGGGAGCACAAGGGCATGCTGGGTACTGCACACCAACCAACAGCAGGACACCACTGTCAGCCATCTTGCCATTGCTCTCACACCCACACACACTGAACTCCACACAAAAGCAAGTAAGTATGGGAATGCTGGGAAGTGGGGTGGAGGCAATGGCATGATGGGAGTCGTAGTCACAGACATAGCTCACCCCCACAACTGTCCCATCAACACCACCCTGAACCATGCTCACATCACAGGGAGTGGAGAAGGACTCACAAGATGGCTGACACTGGCTACTGCTGTGGGAGCACAAGGCCCTGCTGGCAACTGTGCACCAACAAACAGCAGGACACCACTGACTGACATCCTGAGAGACAACTTACACTCCCTGCAATGCAAGCACGTTCCATGGTGGGATATCTGGCTAACTGGGTGGGAAGGAGGACTTGCAGCACTGACCATAGTCACAAGCACCTCCCCTCACACACCCCCCAACACAAACTCCACAGAACCCACCTGGTAGAATGCAATGCCCCCCATCCTAACACAAGATCCCACAAAGAACCACCACCCTGGGTTATGTTGTGTGAAGCACAGGGACACTCTTGGGACTTCTAGCCAAACAACTGCCAGGACAACACTCCCAGCCATCCTGCCAGCACAGCCAGCCCACTCCACAGGGAAGCAGAGTCAAAAGGAAGGAAGCATGGGCATGCTGGGAAGGGGGTGGAGGCAATAGCATGATGGGAGTCGTAGTCACTGATATTGGTCACCCCCACAACTGTCCCATCAACACCACCCTGAACCATGCTCACATCACAGGAAGTGGAGAAGGACTCACAAGATGGCTGACACTGGCTACTGCTGTGGGGAGCACAAGGCCCTGCTGGCAAATGTGCACCAACAAACAGCAGGACACCACTGACTGACATCCTGAGAGACAACTTACACTCCCTGCAATGCAAGCACGTTCCATGGTGGGATAACTGGCTGGCTGGCTGGGTGGGAAGGAGGACTTGCAGCACTAACCATAGTCACAAGCACCTCCCCTCACACACACCCCAACACAAACTCCACAGAACCCACCTGGTAGAATGCAATGCCCCCATCCTAACACAAGATCCCACAAAGAACCACCACCCTGGGTTATGTTGTGTGAAGCACAGGGACACTCTTGGGACTCTTAGCCAAACAACTGCCAGGACAACACTCCCAGCCATCCTGTCAGCACAGCCAGCCCACCCCACAGGGAAGCAGAATCAAAAGGAAGGAAGCATGGGCATGCTGGGAAGGGGGTGGAGGCAATAGCATGATGGGAGTAGTAGTCACTGATATTGGTCACCCCCACAACTGGCCCATCAACACCACCCTGAACCATGCTCACATCACAGGAAGTGGAGAAGGACTCACAAGATGGCTGACACTGGCTACTGCTGTGGGGAGCACAAGGCCCTGCTGGCAACTGTGCACCAACAAACAGCAGGACACCACTGACTGACATCCTGAGAGACAACTTACACTCCCTGCAATGCAAGCACGTTCCATGGTGGGATATCTGGCTGGCTGGGTGGGAAGGGGGACTTGCAGCACTGACCATAGTCACAAGCACCTCCCCTCACACACCCCCAACACAAACTCCACAGAACCCACCTGGTAGAATGCAATGCCCCCATCCTAACACAAGATCCCACAAAGAACCACCACCCTGGGTTATGTTGTGTGAAGCACAGGGACACTCTTGGGACTTCTAGCCAAACAACTGCCAGGACAACACTCCCAGCCATCCTGTCAGCACAGCCAGCCCACCCCACAGGGAAGCAGAGTCAAAAGGAAGGAAGCATGGGCATGCTGGGAAGGGGGAGGAGGCAATAGCATGATGGGAGTCGTAGTCACAGCTCTACATCCCCCACCACATGGCCCAGCAAGCTCACACTCACGCATGCACATCCCACAGAGAGTGGAAAGGCCCATCAAAGATGTCTGACACTGTTGCTGTGTCGTGGGGAGCACAAGGGCATGCTGGGTACTGCACACCAACCAACAGCAGGACACCACTGTCAGCCATCTTGCCATTGCTCTCACACCCACACACACTGAACTCCACACAAAAGCAAGTAAGTATGGGAATGCTGGGAAGTGGGGTGGAGGCAATGGCATGATGGGAGTCGTAGTCACAGACATAGCTCACCCCCACAACTGTCCCATCAACACCACCCTGAACCATGCTCACATCACAGGGAGTGGAGAAGGACTCACAAGATGGCTGACACTGGCTACTGCTGTGGGGAGCACAAGGCCCTGCTGGCAAATGTGCACCAACAAACAGCAGGACACCACTGACTGACATCCTGAGAGACAACTTACACTCCCTGCAACGCAAGCACGTTCCATGGTGGGATAACTGACTGGCTGGGTGGGTGGGAAGGAGGGCCGGCTGTCAACCAAACACAACCAATGCAGACCATGTTCACACCCCAGAAAATACATAGAAATGCCCAAATAATGCAGGACAATGTGCCACACCAATATCAACCCCTGACTGTGACGACTTAGGACAATGCAATGTACAGGCCCGCACCCAGAGGCACAGTCACAACTGTCATGTGTGTCAACCATTGATGCCTGCAGAAACATGACATACATTGTTTGTGTCTCCCAAAAACAGGTGATGATGGGGACACAGCAGCAGACGCTGAGGAGTCCCAGTCCCAGGCTCAAGAGGATGCCGAGCTCACTGGCGTCGTACAGCCTCTGTCCTCCTCGGACGATGAAGAACAACCTGGCACATCCGGTGCAAGTCAACATGCAGCACCAGCAGGACCACCAGCTGCAGCACCAGCAGGACCACCAGCTGCACCCCCTGCACCCACCCCTCCAACGACTGTCACCACGAATACCATCCCTGCCGACATGGACAGAACAAGGAGCAACACCAGCACAGTGACCCTGGACCAACCTGGGGCCATGGACACCACCACCACCACCAACCCCCAAGGTGGACCAGGGTTATCTGTGCGTGCCACTGCACACACTGCACATGTCAGCAGGGGTGGTGGGAGGGGTGGGAGACAGAGGTCGCTGCTTGCAGACGTTGCTGGTGTGCATGATGACCCACAACTGGTACGCATAGCTGATGCGTACCAGTCCAGCACCGGAGAGCTCAGCCAGGTAGTGGGGCTCCTCAGAGACATTAAACAGCAGCAGGCTGCCCATCATGCCCGCTTGGACTCCCACATGTCCCACATGGAGTCACACATGTCCCGTGTGGACTCACACATGTCCCGCGTGGAGTCCAAGTGGGATGCACTGCATGAGATGACGGCGGTGCACAGGGACATTTTACAATGCCTCCGCCAGATGAACAGCAACCAGTCCACACCTCCCTGTGTGCCAACAACATCTGGTGCCGAACAAACTGCAACTGCCACAGGGAAGGAGGAGGACTCTGGCGGAGAGTCCCCTGCACCGCAGCAGCCTGTACTTGAGGGGCCCCCAAGAAGAGGGGTCGTCCGAGGAGGGAAAAGTGAGAGGCCGATGGCCAAGCGCAACTCCCAGGAAGCCTGAACCTGTTCTGGATGTTCGCCTTTGTGCACAGACTGTTCACCCTGTTGACGGCAACACTACTCCCACACATTGCATGGGGAGTACAAGTTGGACCAATGTGTCAGACAACTGTGGCCCGATACTGGGGATCCTGTCTACCCGGACTTTCAATTCACCTAGGAACTTGGGATTGCAAGATTTATGTACAGCACAACCCATCCTATGCACTATTAACACAAATGTATCACAATAAACACACTAATACACCATACTTGCCTCTGTCGTGATTCCAACGTGGGTGCTGTTATGGGGATGATGAACTGCAAAATTACACTGTGTATGCGAACTGCAACAGCAAGGACAACACAGGCATGTGAGTACAGGCAACGTGACACACATGAGGGAGACACACCACCAGGGCTACACAACACATACACACCTAGGCCATCTGACTCATTGCCTACACTGATGTTGCCAGGGAAGACGGTGCAATGCACAGACACCACACCCATTCCCAGTTGTAGTCAAGTAGCCCACAGGTGCAGTAAGCAAATGGCAGTCAAATGTGTGACCACAGACAACGCACATCACAAAGTGAAGCACAGGTTTATTACACAGTTGCAACATGCCGTAACCACTACAGATGCAAGGTAACCCCACCTGGCAGCGGGCACACAGTCAACAGCTGTAGACGGAAGGAAGTCCATGGGTGTGGCGCACATCACCTGTAGGGACACAACAGCTACCAGCCTGGATGTGCAATCACGTCGTCGGTGGACACAGTTGACCAAACGAATCTGAAAGTACCCTGTGAAGGACAGAAATGACACACAGTCAAAAGCAATGGAGTACAGGACAGAACAGCAAAACTCATGCACAATACATGTTACAAGATACCCACCCAGAACCAAGTTAGCATGTCAACACTGTTGGGGAGTACAGCCCACCTGTCACCACACATCGCAACACACATCCAGTCAAGTAGCCCATGGACACACTCCAACAGCACCAGAGCACCACCCACACATCATGCCAACTCACATCATTGACATGACACCTCAGGATACTCACATTCAGCTAAAGAAGTTGGTGATGAGCTGTGTGCGGACATCACCATCACCATCATCATCATCATCGTCACTGGCATCGTGGTCCAGGCCAGGATCCTCCACAGGTGGCGGATGTTGGTCATTGTCATCCTGGATGAGAGGCAACTCCTTCCGCACTGCCAGGTTGTGGAGCATGCAGCAGATGATGATAATCTTGCACACTTTCGCAGGGGCATATGGGAGGGACCCTCCGGTCTTGTCCAGGCAGCGGAAGCGGCTCTTCAGGAGACCAAAGGTCCGCTCAATCACTCTCCTGGTCCGACCATGTGCCTCATTGTAGCACATCTGGGCAGGTGTCACAGGGTTCCTGAGGGGTGTCAGCAACCACGGCATGTTGGGGTATCCCGAGTCACCTACGGACAGACAAGTGCACATTAGCTGACTTGGAAAAGTGGGCGGAATACTACAGATCAGATCACACACAATGGCACAAAGTCAGTACACACCGACAAGCCAGGCACGCTGGTTCTGCATCTGTGCCATCATCCTGGGGATGCGACTACTCCTCATCACAAAGGCATCGTGTGCTGAACCAGGGAAACGGGCACACACATGTGTGATGGTCATGTCTGCAAGACACACCACCAGTGCATTGACCGAGTGGTAGTGCTTGCGGTTCCTGTAGGCCTGCTCCTGGGCTTGTGGTGGTACCAAAGCCACATGTGTCCCATCAATGGAGCCAATTACATGCAGCATCCTCCCCAGGGCATAAAAGTCACTCTTCACGTCAGTGAGTCGTCGCAGTCTAGGGAAATAGATGTACCGGTTCAGGAAGAGCAACATTGCCGCCAAAACATCGCGGAGCACACGGCTGAACATGGTCTGTGACATCCCACCAGCAGTCGCCACAGTATGTTGGAAGGTACCAGTGGCAAAGAATTGTAGGGCTGCCATCACCTTCACCTTGGGGGTCAGCGCTGTAGGATACGGCCGGCCAGGCTGCAAATGTGGGGACAACTGCACTGCCAAATCCTCAATCAGCTGCCTGGTGAAGCGGTACCGTCGGATGCTGTCCCGTTCCACCATCGTTGCCAGGTCTGGGAATGGCCGATGGACAGAAGGAGCCCTGCAGTGCAGAGGAGAAGTAAGCAAGATTGTCAGTCACCCCACATATGCGGCATTGAACACACTCAAGATCCCAACATACATCATTATGAGGCACAACTACATGAAGTGTGCAGTACCGGAAGGACATGTATGGTACATACATGGCCAACATCTGTCAACACGGTCCAACAGGTGGCATCAATTTGTCCCAGGTTGGCCCATTGGATATCATGAGGCCGTGTCACAGTTCCCATCTCCTGCTGCCGTGTCACAATAACCCCCACAGTGACATGTGAGGACAGATGTGCCCCAGGCACCACAGCTCAACGACAGGTACATTCCCAGGGACCCTGTAATGCCACATGGACACTGGCATTACATGGAGTATCATGTATACACCACAGCAAAACAACCATGACCCCCACAGGTAGTGGCCCCACTTGCCACGGCAGGACAGACATGGACGTCTGTGACACACACGCACAACATCAGAGTCCATGCACACACAACGTGGATGTGGAGACTGTCTCCCATTGTGCACATGAAATCAGAGACATTGTAAACACTACATGCACAAAGACTGTGGAGGACCATCACTATTGTGCCACTGGGACACCCTGGCTCAAACATACCGTCCCACATGGGACTCACGGGGTATGTGACATGACATACACATACACCACTGTGAAATGTGACCATGGCACATGCACAGATATGAACAGTTGCACATCACAGTGGTCACGTACACGTAACACCCAGGATCCTGTCCCCATGAACACGTGCACAGCCTGGGGGTGGCTGCCCACAGGTGACACCCACAGGACAACATGTACACCAACATACACACAATAGGAAATGCATCCTTACATGCCTTATGATAAAGTTTGGACAGGCTGTCGTGATGTAGGTGTGCCCCTCACTCCCTGGGAGCTATCTGTGGCTGGCATATGTCCATCTGAGACAGGCATGCTGACATATGCCAGTCACATGTACAGTGATGCGTTGTACCGCAATGGACCGATCGGTGCCTCCGGCCGGCCCATTGCATTCAATGTGTGCGGGTACGCGTTGTACCCCTGTGCGCGTTGTACCGCAATGGACCGATCGGTGCCTCCGGCCGGCCCATTGCATTCAATGTGTGCGGGCACGCGTTGTACCCCTGTGCGCGTTGAACTGCAATGGACCGATCGGTGCCTCCGGCCGGCCCATTGCATTCAGTGTGTGCGGGTACGCGTTGTACCCCTGTGCGCGTTGAACTGCAATGGACCGATCGGTGCCTCCGGCCGGCCCATTGCATTCAATGTGTGCGGGTACGCGTTGTACCCCTGTGCGCGTTGTACCGCAATGGACCGATCGGTGCCTCCGGCCGGCCCATTGCATTCAATGTGTGCGGGTACGCGTTGTACCCCTGTGCGCGTTGTACCGCAATGGACCGATCGGTGCCTCCGGCCGGCCCATTGCATTCAATGTGTGCGGGTACGCGTTGTACCCCTGTGCAGCGTTGAACTGCAATGGACCGATCGGTGCCTCCGGCCGGCCCATTGCATTCAATGTGTGCGGGTACGCGTTGTACCCCTGTGCGCGTTGTACCGCAATGGACCGATCGGTGCCTCCGGCCGGCCCATTGCATTCAATGTGTGCGGGTACGCGTTGTACCCCTGTGCGCGTTGTACCGCAATGGACCGATCGGTGCCTCCGGCCGGCCCATTGCATTCAATGTGTGCGGGTACGCGTCGTCCCCCTGTGCGCGTTGTGCCGCAATGGACCGATCGGTGCGCACCCATTGACAATGGGCTTGCCTGGCAACGGACGCGTTTTCGAATTTCGAAGCGAGTCGGTTGCTGGAAATTCAGTTGGTCACCCACAACAATGTTGCAAAATCATGTATGCCATGAAGTTGAGGATTTGAAGGATGCTGTGGGCGTGTTTTGGTGCTGCTATTCCATGGATTGGCCAGATTCAGAAGATGCAAACGACTTGGACCTATCACTTTGGACACAAGGGACAGTATCTGCCTCTCCAGCACATATATATTGCTGGCTGTTCCCCTGAGAGCTCACTTGCCTGCACTACATGCTCCAGGACGACATCTGCCACTGCACTGCTGCTGTCTCTGCCCCTCTGGACCCTGCAATGGCACGTACTGTGGAGAGAGCCCCAGCCTTCAGCCTTGAAGAGAACCAGGCCCTGCTGGACAGCCTACTTCCACAGTACAGCAAGCTGTATGGGACACCAGGGGAGCAGGTGAGTGTTCTGTGCACTGCCTTTCTGAATGTGCATTTTGTGTGACTAGCAAGGCTGAGAGTCTGCACGCCACTGGCTAGCAGGCTCACTGAGTAGTTGTCACCCCCCATAGTGTGTAGTGACTTGCACTGGACAGGTATGGTGCAGTGACAGTGCATTTGAACATGGTTTTACTTCCCATGCAATGATACCATGTAGTGACGTCTGGCAAACTGTCCATGGTCAGCTTTGCACTGCCTGTGTACATCATGTGCCCCTGTGATTGAGACATGTATATGCAACTGTGTCATGCACGGATATGTTGCATGTGTGGTAATGGCCTTTTCACTTTGTCATCCTGACAGGTTAATGCCCATCGGAAGCAGGAAATCTGGAAGGACATCGTCCGGGCTGTCCGGTCCGTGGGGGTCTACAAGCGCCGGATCCGCAACTGCCAGAAGAGGTGGCAGGACCTTCGGGGCTGGACCCGGAGGATTGCACGGGTCCAGCTGAAGCTGTCGCCTCCTCGCAGGAGGGGCGGAACACGGACCCTGACCCCCACATGCTCCAGATCCTGGCGGTGGTGTTTCCAGACCTGGATGGGCAGCTGAAGGCCAGACAGCAGCAAGGAGGGGGTGAGTCAAAGACTGCACTGTGAACTCTGTATTACATGCTTTGTGCCCTCCTCTGGCCTGGTTCAACTGCCACAGTGCAGCAGTCATGTTGTCCAGGAGCCATGTCCCTCTATTGTGCACTGCCCACTGCTCATCTGATACCCAGGTGTGGCCCTTACATTCAGGGAATTGTGTCACTTGGGACTGTGTCCTTGCAGTTTGCTTCACTAAAGGTGGGGGACAGCATCTGTTTCCCTAACTCTGTTGTGGGCATCATGGGTGGGTCCATTGTTCACACAACGCCTGGGTTTGGACATGTGATCTGCGTGTTGCTTTGATATGCGGTCCACTTGCTGAGCTGAGCCACCACATGTGCCTGGGGTATGTGGCACACGCCCATGCAGCGGGTGGGAACAATGTTTGGGCCCCAGGAGTGTGCAGATTACGTGTGTCACACATACATAGCCAGCTATCCACTGTCCAGGGCACATCCCTCATTCATGTGGAGCAGGACAGTCATGCCTACTCCAGGCCATGCAATGCACTCTGTACTCCCACTCCCGTGTATCAGCTGACACATTGTGCACAGTGATTTGACCCCTCAGGTGTCTGCCTCTGTGTCAGTGTGCTGTGGATTAGTTGCCAGGACTGCTGGGGTGTTTCTTGGTAGGGGCTCAGCATGCCCCTGGAGATGTGACCATAGGAGACGATACTTGTGTGTCACATAGGTGTTTGATCAGCTGCCCGTGCAGACTGGGGTATGCGAATGTGAAGTTCAGGCAGCTGTTCCCCATTCACAGCAAATTGTGAGGGGCTCAGGTTCAGAGGGTAGTGTCACAGGTCTCCCATATGTCCAATAGGTGTGACCTGGACAGATGAGGGTTGAGATGATGTGTTGTGTGGGGGATGTACATGTGCACTTGTGCAGCTCCAGGACTTGCATTCCCCATGTCCTACTATTGTGACACAGTGCATAGTGTTGTTGTCTGGCTGCCAAGTCATACATCACTGAGACAGTGATGTATGACTTAGCAGTCATGCCTCTGCCATGGCATGTGTCAACTTATTGGTGGTCCTGCAGGGGAGTGACATGTGCTACATGCACACCATAGTGGCGCTGGCTATCAGGACATGGGTGCATCATGGTGTCTGTCGCTGGTATGCATCACATGCATTTCCTATTTGACTCTGGGCATCCCTTTCATCCGGAAACCTGTACTGACTCAGTGGCAAGAGCTGTGATGTGTCCACACCGTGTCCTCTGCACTGTCCAACTACTGTGTACTTGGTGCATGTGTCCACACTGGGGTGTTGCAATCCAACAGACACCAGACAGATGGGTGCAAGGCCATGTGGGATGTGAGTGCCATGCTTGGCATCAGACTGACAATTGGCTTCTCCTGTTCAGTTAGGGCACTTTTAGCAATGTACAACTAATGATGCCAGGGCTTGCTCTGTGATGTGCTGTGCTCACAGTGGTGTGTGCGTTTGGTGCAGGTGACTGATGTCTGTCTGTTTCCCCATTGTTTGCAGATACATCCACGGCCACGGAAGGGGACAGCTCCACGGACCAGGAGGAGCCAGAGAGCCAGACTGGGTCAGCAGCCGAGGAGTGGTCGGAGGGACCCAGTGGCACGGAGGGCGAGGGGAGCCACACCGAGGAGTCCTCAGCACCATCCACCTCAGCTGAGGACCAGAGCAACTCGGAGGATGACTCCCTTGTGGAGGCGGGTGTCAGCAGCCACCACACCCCAGCTAGTGTTGCTGTCCCCGCCACCACCAGCACCACCACCGCCCTCCCATCGGCTCCCATTCCCAAGGTCCGTGGAGGCTCCCATGTTCGGGAGCGTGTCTCCTTTGGCCCAGGCACCGCACCCCCTGCCCCTGTGTCCCCTGCTGCCCTGAGTGAGGAGTCTGTGTACCTCCTTCGCCAGCTCCATGTAGGGCAGACAGCCATGCTGAGTGTCCTCCATGCGCACACCGCACTGTTGACTCAGCTGGTGTCGTTCATGGAGGGCATCTCATCGGGCATGTCTGACCTACAGAGGGGCAACAGGTCCATGGACTCCTCCCTGACGGCAGCAGTGTCCCTCCTCAGACAGTCCCTCACCCCTCCTGCCTCTGCTCCATCCACACTCCCCAGCACCTTGCCCGTCCCAAGCACACACACACCGGCACAGGCACACACCAGCACACACACATCCAGCACACAGACACACACGCCACAAACTAAACGCACACGCACGCACAGTCAGGGGACTGAAACCAGACTCACAGGGGATGGGGCCCTGGTACACACACACGCATCCACGGGCACTGCACAGTCCTCAGTTGCCTCTCCCTCCAAAGCACCCTCCCTTGCCTCACCTGCAACCCCAAAGACCCAGCGCCTCTTCCTCAGTGACCTCGGCCTCTTCCCCTCCGATCCAGCTGCCCCAGCATCCAGGGGGAAGAGGAAGCCCCCACACGGAGCAGAGTGCCCCTCGCCCCCGGACACCCTCCCCCAGGCGCAGACAGACTGAGGCCCCCACCCGCAAGTCCCCCGGAGTGCTAAGAGCAAGACCCCGCCGCCGCCCTGCAGCTCAAGCACCAGGTCTCCTTCCTCCATCCCTCAGGCCCCCACTCCACAGGTGCCCCCACCACACCCTGCCCCAGGTTCCCCCACCCACAGATATACCATCCCCAAGAGGCTCCGGCCTTCTCCCCTGCCACTTGCTCTCCCGGCACCACACCCCCGCTGCGCTTGTCTGTGCCACTGATGTGGTGAGGGTGTCCTCCCCCTCTGTCCAGCCCACCTTGCCTGTTCCCCATTCTCCTCCCCTGGTGGTAGGCACTGCAGTGGAGTCCACTACCACCCTGTCTGACTTGGGCACTGCAGTGGCGGACCTGTCCACTCCATCTGCAGGGTCCACTGCAGTCGTGCCGGCACCCACAACATCTGAGCCATGCCCCCCAGTTGTGCCGGCACACACCATGTCAGACACCTCCACTGCAGTTGTCAGTGGCTCTTCAGCACCCACCACCCCTTCCCTGCTTCCTCCTGGTGAGCCCTGATCCTGTCCCTGCGGTGCCTGGCCTACCCCCCGGTTGCCCCTCCTAGTGGATTGTCCCTGGTTTTGTGCAGGCATGTGTAGGGTGGCATCTGCCACTGTCACCCACTTGTGACTTTGTTGATGGACTGGCCATTGGCCTTTGTTTATGTTCTACCGGACTTCTACTTTTAATGCCACATATGCTGAATAAAGCAACTTTCTGTTCTCTAGTGCTTTTGCTTCTGATGTACATGATGTTGATGATGCTAACAATGCCCTTGCTGCAGTGATGGTGATATTTGGTCTCATGATAATGAAGTGTTACTGTGCAGGAACCCATGTGGTCCAGGGGGAATGTGTCCTATCCTGTGGTGTATCCATGTCATCCATCGCAGCATCTGAGGGTGTCATGTGTTCAGTATTTGGCAATGGGATTTCCTACTTAGATTGGCAACTTCACATCTGTGGCTTCCACCCCTGCACATCTGTTGTGCCTGCCATTGTTCTATTCGTCTACTTCCCTGACCGTGTGGCCATCTCCAGTGAACATGCAGGTTTGGGCATCAATGGGGAAGGACTCATCTGTGTTGTCAGTGCAACATTGCTATACAAGTGTGTTGGATCTGTGCTGATGATTCCGTTGGCACTTCCATGACCAGGCTGATGGGACGGGAGCCCTCATTTGGTGCTAATTGTTCATTGTGTGTCCCATTGCTGCCATGGTATGGTATCTGTTCGCCTCACATCTGCAGTCTCCACAGGGTATCTGCATGTGTGTGCCCATTGGTGCAAATATGTGGGTCTGCATTCGGATGGTCACTTCTGTCATTGTGTCATTGATGATTGTTGACGGTGTCAGCCCCCATGGGTGTTGTTTGTCTGCACATGGCCAAAGTTATGTCTTATTTGCACTGCAGGATTTGGCTCCCCCAATTTATGTTGCAATGGGACACATACACTACTTTGCCACTGATGTGTTTGTTGTTCTGTGACCAGGAATCATCCATGCAGTTTGGCAGTTGCACCTCTTACTTTGTCAACACTTACCTTTTGGTCACTGTGATGATGGGGGTTTGGACCCCATTGCCACAATGTTCAAAATGTGCTGCAGCTATGGACCCCACACTTGCCTTTTGGTCACTGTGATGATGGGTGTTTGGACCCCATTGCCACAATGTTCAAAATGTGCTGCAGCTATGGACCCCACACTTACCTTTTGGTCACTGTGATGATGGGTGTTTGGACCCCATTGCCACAATGTTCAAAATGTGCTGCAGCTATGGACCCCACACTTGCCTTTTGGTCACTGTGATGATGGGGGTTTGGACCCCATTGCCACAATGTTCAAAATGTGCTGCAGCTATGGACCCCACACTTGCCTTTTGGTCACTGTGATGATGGGGGTTTGGACCCCATTGCCACAATGGTCATGGCCTGCTTGCGTTGTGTGTGCCACACACATATTTGTGTGGCACATGTGCTAGGGGGTCACATTGTATGTTCGAAGTCATGTTCGGTGTTGTAGGCATTTGACACAGTCTACACACGCTTGTCATGGTGTTGGGGGGATGTCTTCTTCTTGCATTCCCTAGGTTGTGGTGTGCTGGTTGTGTCATGCATTGTCCATCCTATGGGTGGGGGTGGTAGTGGTGGTAGGCATCCTGCCCCCCTGGGTGAGGGTGGTAGTAGTGGTAGGCATCCTGCCCCCCTGGGTGAGGGTGGTAGTAGTGGTAGGCATCCTGCCCCCTGGCTAAGGGTGGTAGTAGTGGTAGGCATCCTGCCCCCCTGGGTGAGGGTGGTAGTAGTGGTAGGCATCCTGCCCCCTGGGTGAGGGTGGTAGTAGTGGTAGGCATCCTGCCCCCCTGGGTGAGGGTGGTAGTAGTGGTAGGCATCCTGCGCCCCCTGGCTGAGGGTGGTAGTAGTGGTAGGCATCCTGCCCCCCCTGGGTGAGGGTGGTAGTAGTGGTAGGCATCCTGCCCCCCCTGGCTAAGGGTGGTAGTAGTGGTAGGCATCCTGCCCACCCTGGGTGAGGGTGGTAGTAGTGGTAGGCATCCTGCCCCCCCTGGGTGAGGGTGGTACTGGTGGTAGGCATCCTGCCCCCCCTGGGCTGAGGGTGGTAGTAGTGGTAGGCATCCTGCCCCCCTGGCTGAGGGTGGTAGTAGTGGTAGGCATCCTGCCCCCCTGGGTGAGGGTGGTAGTAGTGGTAGGCATCCTGCCCCCCTGGGTGAGGGTGGTAGTAGTGGTAGGCATCCTG
>CAWUFW010031132.1:0-16025 GCA_963921515.1 Calotriton arnoldi
TTCATTGGGCCTGATTCACAGAGACTAACTTACGTCAAAAACGTAAAGTTAGTACTTTTTGGTATTCACAGAATACACTTACTCATTTTGGTATTCACAGAATGAACTTACTCATTTCGGTATTCACAGAAGTTAGTAGTCCTAACTTTAGGACTCCTAAATGCCTTCTGTGAATACCGAAAGTCTTAAAGTTAGGATTTTTCTCAGTTTAGGAGTAGTAAAGTTAGGACTCCTAACTTTAGGACTCCTAAATGCCTTCTGTGAATACCGAAAGTCTTAAAGTTAGGATTTTTCTCAGTTTAGGAGTAGTAAAGTTAGACTTTAACTGAGTTAGACTTTACTACTCCTAAACTGAGAAAAATCCTAACTTTAAGACTTTCGGTATTCACAGAAGGCATTTAGGAGTCCTAAAGTTAGGAGTACTAACTTTACGACTCCTAAACTGAGAAAATCCTAACTTTAAGATCTTTCGGTATTCACAGAAGGCATTTAGGAGTCCTAAAGTTAGGACTACTAACTTCTGTGAATACCGAAATGAGTAAGTTCATTCTGTGAATACCAAAATGAGTAAGTGTATTCTGTGAATACTAAAAAGTACTAACTTTACGTTTTTGACGTAAGTTAGTTCTGTGAATCAGGCCCATTGTGTTTCCCATGGGCACATTCAGTCACAGACGTTGCCGTTCTGCTCCATCTATTTGAACTCTGTCTTCGTCCTATGTCTTTACCGATGGACTGACCAGGGGAGGGTGTCTTGTGGTTTGTGGACTCATGATCTGCATTGCTAAGTTAGCTTAGGCCTGGCTGCCATGATGTCTTTTTGCACACGTTACTTTGTGCTTTTGTTTTTCCAGCCTCTGCTTGTGCCCGGCTGTTTTAGAACTGTCTGCATTTCTGCCTTTCACCTTTCCTCCTATTCCCTTTGGGTTTCGTCTGCACATTATGTACAAGGTCGAAAAACAATGTCCCTTGTTCTTGCTGATCTGGTCAGCCCCTCGCACTTAGACATAACACTGAATGCAGCTGCACTGGAGAAATTTGTGTGCTTTTAATATTGTGTTTTCACTGTTAGAGGCACTTGGAGAAAAACCTTTCCAGAGAGAAGAGCTGTGCTTGTCTGATGATGTAAACCTAACATCTAGATATTGAGGTATGAGGGTCTGCCCGACAAAGCTCAGAGGTCTTCTATTTTTATAATAAACTAGCTACGAGCACGGGGAGGGTGGTATGGTCATTTAGCCCTATATCCACTGCTTTATGAAATGCTTTCCCCGTTTATATTCTATGGAATTGTAATTATGCTTATTGTTTTATTCTTATGCATTATGCTGATAGTACTGGCACGTGTACTGCATCTTAGAGCACGGTAGTTGAAATAAACATTTTAAACTATACAGTGACTCTTATTACGCACGTTGTGGACAGGTATGAGTGAGTTATGAAAGGGTGTTCTTGCTCCCGCGAGTCCTGAGAGAGACCGTGTTCTGGGGTGTCTAATCATTGGTAGCATCGTTGCTAATGAGACGCTAATGCTAGTCGGGTTGGGATTGTGGGTGCTAAGGTGTATGGTTGGCTCACCACTATACTCCGAGGTCCTATTATCCTGTGCATAGCTCTGTGTATGTGCAGAATCCCTACAACACCTCATCACAAATTGTGTGAGATTTCTGTAGATTTTAATTAAATCTCTGTGTTGTACGAGTAAGTCTGGCTGTGGCATTGTGTCAATGTCAGGATGCGGTGTGTATGCCGCTAATATAGGCCATGTGGCTCCTGCTCCTCCGAGCGGGCCTAATCTTGCTCTTCCTTGTACATGGGGTAGGACTCCTTTAAACCAGTAATTATGCTCCTGGTAAGTGAGCGGGACCTCTACTTCCTCAAAGGGAGTATAGTCTGCTGGTGTTTCACCTTCTAGGTAGTAGTGAAACACATTTGTAATTGCATTCGTTGCCTGGAATGTAACCCACAAATAGAACACCTCTGTTTTATTAGATTCGTGTGCCTCAATCACGAAAATTACTGTACCACCCCTGGCTCTTAAGCCATGTTCTAGAAGTTTTATGGTGACTGCCCCTCTGAAATTTGGTGCAATTTGTATTGCATCCTCAGGGTCTTCTTCTAAACCAAAGAGGTTTGTTGTAACTCTCCCTGTTGCGCTTGTATTGTCCACCATTTTTAATTGGAAGAAGGGAGATTAAAGAGTTTTTAAGATAAGGTGTAAGTGCACAATTGTAGGAACTAAATATCCTTCAAGCTTGAGTAACCAACAGGCAATAAATAGTATTCTAGTACTACTCAGCTGCGGCAGATTTTGTGCCCACCCACTCCAGACGTCTCTGGGATTTTGTGAGTAGGTTCTCTGAGAATAGCACGACTGAACTACTCAGATTCTACTGTTAAAGAAGTACCAAACCAACGTTGGTGGCGCCATGTCGCGTAGTTCCTATAGTACCCCTGCAGGACCTGCGCGTTTGGATAACATATACTGCGGGCTTGGTGGCAGACTAACTCTGAGCACCCCCACCGTAAATGTTAGCCTAGTTTTGCATTAGCTAGCTCGCAGTGCCACTAGTGTCTCCTCTTATCGGGGAGAGATTAGTTTCTGGCAACCTTAGAACATGACAACCCTGATTCCCTCAGAATCGTGGAAACAATGTACTACCTTTCGCTCAGTCACTCGTGCTCACTTATTTGGTTTGTCTCAGAGAGTTACACAGAATAAACAGTCGGGCGTTTCAATAAGTATTTATTGAACAGTTGTTATTCTAGTGTAAAATATATGTGCTGCAGAGACCAGCAGACAATAGCAGAGATATATGATCAGCAGTACGATAAAAGCAAAGGGATAGAACAGTTCTACCATATTGCGATAATCATGAGTACATACATGAATATAAAAGAATTATGCAAGTGCGCGTACTCCTACGATGCCTACCTAGATGTACCTGTGTGTACCTAGCATATGTGTGTAGGTCTTAGAAGCTAAGAGCCAAGAATCCTCCTAGGATTTAGTCGAACCCCCATACCTGAATAGAGAGAGTGTGGGACCCCGTCCTGGTCTCGAGTTGGACACCCCGTCCGGGTTGTGTCTGACCACTGTCAGCTTGAGCGACTGCATGCAGGAGCCTCAGCGTCTCTGGTCAGTGTGTCAGCATGGAAGTCTCGGTTCCCTCTGGTTTACCGGGGCAAGATGTGATGTATTTATACCCTAAAGAGTCTCGGTCCTCAGTATGGTTTGTATTGGACATGAGGAAGACGTCAGGGGTGAACTTTGTACATACATTATGCTGGTGGTGTATTCTTAGAAAGCCATGCATAATTAAGGAGTACATTGTGGGCCTGTGTTTGGAAGAACCCTGCTGCATTCAAAACCACAGGATAGATAACGTTCAGCCCTCAGAGCTCATTGTGTACTAGCTGGGACCAATGTAGGTGAAAGATCATGCCTATATAAGGAATCATACTATAATAGGACATGTAAAGTTGTGACCATAATTGGGCATATGCGTCCATGACCATAATTGGGCAAGTACGAATATGACCATATTAGGGTAAATATGAATACGTCCATTGTAGGGCATGTACGAACGGATCTACATTAGGGCATCTATGCGGGATATAACAAGGCGAGTCCATGTAGACGAGGCGTGACCCCCAGCGCCAGTTTGACTTAAAAGTCAAGCAGGAGGAACCACCTCAATATTGGGCCCCATTTCTGAAGAAAAAAGTTGCCGCTTTGACAGCAAAGTATGCCTCAGACAGTGAGAACCCTCCTTCTCGATAGGAGTTGGGCGGTAACTATCCTCGACAGCGCTGCGGAGGTTACCATAGTGCGGCAGACACTCCACCAGCGTCTGGAGACGATAGCAACTGACACTTTTATTACAGTGGAAACAGCTGATACTCGTGCTGCTCCCCCTGATAGGCTTTATGAAGTTAGCCTAAAAATTGAAGGTGATATTAAACGCACTGTTAAATCAGTCTTTTGGGACTATCTCACAACTTCTTATGATATTTTGTTGGCGGAGGTTGACTGGCCTCCCCCTTTTGTCCTTGCTTCTTCTAGAGGGGAGGATGTTATTCTCCCGTGTTTTTTGCAATATGTGCCTGATGAGACTAAAATTGCTTTTGCTTCGGAGTGGGCACTGGCCCTGGCTCCTGCATTATATCGCAATCAGGCGGGTTGGGAAAGGGATTCACCAGTGCATGTAATTCCTTTACGTTCCTCTCCACAGCACCAACCCCAATATCCAATTAAATGTGATGCTAAAGCATCCGTAAGTGACATTTTGACTCAATTGGAATATCAGGGTGTAATTGAACCCTGTGTTTCATCAATGAATAATCCTCTTTTTCTGATATTGAAACCGGATGGTTCCTATTGTATTGTTTTGGATTACAGACATTTAAACAGTCATGTTCGTACCTTTGTGGTAGAGAACACACATAGCTCTGCGTTAGTGAACAACATAGTTCGAAAGAAATATAAAACTACTTTGGATATTTTCAATGAATTTTTCAGTCATACTTTGGCTCCTGAAAGCCATGACTTGACTGCATTCAGCGTCCTAGGCAATCAGAGACGATATGCAAGATTGCCTATGGGATATAAGAATAGCCCTGGTGTGTTTGTGGCACGCATTGTGTTGATTTTACATGAGATCGACCCTGATGCCTTCTTGTACGTCGATGACATTTACTTGACGGATGATGAAATGAATCCACATCTTATGCACGTGGACCGCATTATTACACATTTTGCAAATTTGGGTTATAAATTCAATTTTGCTAAATCGCAAATTGCCTTTTTGGCTGTCCTTTCCCTTGGTTATGAACTCAATCACGAAGGTAGGGGGTTGACCCACCACTTTTTGGAGAAATGTGCTCAATTGCAACCTCCATCTACCCTTAAAAAATTGCAATCTTTGCAGGGTTTTTTAAATTTCAGCAGGACTTACATTCCTGATTATGCCCAGCGTATCAAACCGCTTTACGCATTGATACAACCCTCTTTTTCATCTTCCAGTTGGCTTCCGGAATATACCGCTGTACTTCGGTCTGATCTGCTTGCGACTCAATTCTTGTTAACGAGAGTCAATACGACAAATTTGGTCATACGGATTGTACCAGGAGCGTCAGGATTTACTTACGTGACTTTCAATGAAGGGGACTCTGTTCCCATTGCTTATAAATCGTTTGTATTCTCTAGCCGAGTTGCTTTTTTCTTCTACAGAAAAAATGTTGACAGCAGTACAGATGGCGATTCTAAAAGAGCGCTCTCTAGCTCAGGGAAAACGCATTTTCATGGTTTTGCCGGTGTCCGCTTTAGAAGCAGTCACAAAGGCTAGTGTTCCAAATTCTAAGACTCTGCATCCTCATTGGATACAATGGGCGAGTTCTTTGACGTCGGCTGATGTCAACTTTATTTTTGATCCTTCTCTGCAAACACAGGAGTTTTTACAATATGAACATGTTCATCCTCCTCCTCCATCATTGTTCTCTCTTGGACAGTACAAATGCATTATTTACACAGATGGATCTGCACAGCCTGCCATTGGTTCTAAGCATGTTTATTCTGCAGTTTGCGCAATTGTGGCAGGCACGATTGTAGATGGTGATTTTAAATCTTCCTTGGTGCACACACAATCCCTTGGGGATTGCAAAGCACAATTAGCCGAGTTATGGCCTTTGGTTTTGGCTCTTGAGTTTGCTGATCCTGAAGTCCCTACACTTGTAGTGTGCGATTCATTTTACTGTGTACAATCCTTCAATGACAACTTGTTCTTCTGGACACAAAATGATTTTTGTGATTCTAAAGGTAGCGCAATAAAACATAAAATGCTTTGGGTCAGAGTGGCCACTCTTAAGGAACGTTTGCCACTCACACATGTTATTCATACATTGGGCCATCAGCGTGTGGGAGCACACGCCGTTGGGTATTCATTGGCTAATGAGGCAGCCAAATCTGCAGTAGCCACATGCTCAGTAGCGGCCGTTACTAGGTCTATGACTAAAATAGATGATGACATTTTGGTGGCTATTGCCGCAACGAAGGAGGGAACGCAGTTTCCCCAAGGGTTCCCTTCTCATTACTCATTTCACTTGACATCTGATAATATTCCATTTGTAACTATACCATCGGTTGGGGATCGGCTGATTCCCAACGAGGACCGCAGACATTCTTTGATCGTTGCTGCACATGAAGGCGTGGCTTCTGCTCATGCCGGTGTGACAGCAACTATTTCGCTTTTGAAGCAACGTTTTTGGTGGCGTGGCTTATACCAGCAAATGCCTAAATATGTTCTTTCCTGTGACATTTGTCAACAGATTATACCTTCTACTGTTTCACGCCCACCTCATACTCAACTTTACATTTCAAATCAACCCTTTGGTTCTATTTATCTTGATCACTGTGGTCCTTTAACATTTGACAATGCTTTTAAATATATTTTCGTTGCAGTGGATTCATGCACAAGGTTCCTTTGGCCGCAACGGAGTGCTGACGCTCGAACTGTTATAAAAGATTTGCGTGTCTTTGTAGGGACATTTGCCTGTGGCACCTTCCATTCAGACCAAAGTCTGGCTTTTGCTTCTAAGGCTTACCTCGATGCGATGTAGTCTCTGGGGGTGCAGGTGCAGTTCTCGTCTCCATATCGGCCTGAGGGCAATTCTGTTGAGGAGCGGATGAACCGTGACTTAAAGCAATCTTTGACAGCTAGGGTATTAGATACTTGTAGGGGCTGGCTAACTCATCTCTATGGAGTCCAACATGCACTTAATAATCTCCGAAAGAAGATCTCTGGGTGGCTGGACCCCATACAAAATGCTCTTTGGCATTAAAATGTTTGTGCCAGACCTTGATGGTCTAGACGTTGTGGCGGCTGCCGCAACGTTTGACATAGATAACCATTCTGCTATGTTACAGGATCTACAAAAGACTTGTGACACACTGGCGAAAGAACATTTGCCCTTGTCTACGGATAAAGCGGGGCTGATTCCAGTTACTGGCTGGCTTCCTAACGTTGGTGATCTGGTCCGAGAGTAGGTGGAGAACAAGAAAGAGTTTGGTCCATCGTAACATGCACCGGTCTCAGTCCTTAGTTTGAAAGGCACCAGTAATGTGGTTTTGCCTCCATTACCTGGTCACAAAGAGAATCGATACATTTCAATCAAACATGTCAAGCTACACCATATGGCTGATACTAAATAGTATGCCTACAAGCATTCCACGTCGGGAGGTTTCACTTCATCCAATGACTACTGTTTCCCCGATGACTCCACAACAGATAGAAGGGGAGATGGAATCTTTAATTGATTTGTTGCCTGTTTTACCTTCTACATCTACAGCTGTGGAAAATGAGTACGCTTCCCCACCAATCAAAATGATAGTTGACATTCCTGAAAGTACAATTCACTCACTTTCCAATAAAGAACAGTCCCCATTG
Organism: Calotriton arnoldi; assembly: GCA_963921515.1. Lineage (NCBI taxonomy): Eukaryota > Metazoa > Chordata > Amphibia > Caudata > Salamandridae > Calotriton > Calotriton arnoldi. Next base: position 7,446 of record CAWUFW010031132.1, read on the forward strand.
TTTCAACTAGGTTCCAGTGGTTACTATATGGACAGAGATAACTTTTTATCAGATACATCTTCGTTGTCTTCATCGGTGGCAGACCCCCTACACGGATTTGTGTTTTCATCTCCTGGTTAAAAAGAACTTACCTGGTCCGGCCATGGACTTACATCTGGATTGTGCTGATGATGGTGTTCCTCTTCATGTAGATTGGATTTGGGGCTGGTTTTTTCCTATTGATTAATGGCCATTACTCACCTGAATGCTCTGCTGTAGACTTGGTTGACAGAGTTCTGGCCCCCCACACTTCGTCTCATAAATTGAAAAGAGATCAAACCCTAGTTAATATTTCAGCATTCCCTCTTGTTGATGGTATCGTTTGGGATAAGGTACCATTCGATGTCTATGGTCCTACAGAAACGTTGCAAATTCCATATGTATTCCGCGTTTCTTTAGGTGATGTTGTTTTGCCTGGAATACACTCCGATACTGGGATGTTAATGCTGTTTACTCACTGTTTTCGGATTTAAAATACTATACTGAGTTTGATACTGAAGATCTGTATTTAAATTCTGCAAATTATGCAGATTTATTCTGTTACCAACATTATGGACATCATTTTTACACAAAACCAATAGTCAGAGACCTAATTTTAATTATACACAATGAGAGCATTGCCCGACACCATCGCAGGGCAGCTCAACTACTCAGAAGAGTACATTTGTATATTTTAAAGGTTATAATTTGTCTGATCCGGTATCCTATTTGTACAAATTAAATATGCCTACCCGCACCAAATTCATGCTGACCCATACTAAATTAGTTTATTCCGCTTCCTTCATAACCGATTTGTCCCTGAAGGGTTATGACTATTGGAAGGACACAGTTGATTTTAAATCTATTTGGGGTACCAAAGATTGGCAAGTACAGGGCACTGAATCTTTGCATCATGCATGTTTAATACCGTCTCAGCTACTATTTTTAAATCAGACGGTTCAGCAAACTATATGTTTTGGTTTGGCCACTGCTATAAATATAAATGCTCCCTCCATTCAGTCTGTGGCTGCCTATTATACATGGCAGACACATACCAACTACACGATTGAAGAATTGGCTGTTCTATTTCAAAATGGTGCTCTTAACATTTCCACTATTGACCCTTTTGGTTGGTTACTGTGGCCCACTAGCACCAATGCTTGTCAGTTACGTTTTACTAATGCCACAAATGGGTTTAGGCAAAGTAGACCTGATCCTCATTTTCCACATTCCCATACTGTTACTACGTATTCTGTGGGTAAATTATGTCAACAATGGCTGGAACGTTCCACACTATCATCTGTTAAACAACATCTTTCTCTTTTGTCAGGTGACATTGATCTTTCTGATTTCCTTTTAGGGCCCAAATCCCCTCTTACTAAACATTTTGTTTATGCAGCATATAATGAATTTTGGAAGTTGTCGCAGATGAAAGCTGCAGTACGCCTACGTCAAATAGATCAGGATAACTTAAAGAAAGTTCTTGCCATAGTAGATAACAGTATTAACACTTTGTCATTTCATATATATACTTTAGATAATATTGTGTCATCTGTCATTGACATTGTTCAAAATGAAGTCTCAGTTTTGTATCATGGTCAAAATCAGCTGCGTTCTCTTATTCAATTTGGTTGGACATTACAAACGCTAAAGAGTAGGAAAGTACCATGGGATTACCTGAATGCTTCCACCCTGTTTTTACCATTCAATTTGACAGATAAACAGAAACTGATGTCAATGAAAGACGCAACATACACTATGTTACACATTGAAAAACTAGAACAGTTACTGTTTTCTCTGGCAGAAACTGACTCAACGTTGTGGTTAATAAAATACATGGGGTTATTTCTTTGCCCACCTCACTGTTACAGTTTACGGCTTCTATGAAACATTATCCTGTAGGTAGATATGAACTCCTTGGGAGTAGCTATATTCATGAATTATGGTCCTCTCCTTTTGGCTTCCGTTGTCAATGAGCGGATAAGGAAGTCTTCCATACAGGAGAGGATTGTGACTCTACAGTAGGACACTCCCTTGTCTGTAAACAAGTAAAACTTCACAGTGCCTGCAACGTTTTGGCCCCTAATTTGGCTTGTTTTTTAAAAGGGACCCAGTTTCCAGCTATTATTCCCACACTGACTCTGCTTTCTAATGGCAGTTTTCTAATCCTAAATAACCACAACTGCTGCGGCTTACGTGCAGGCATCCCGTATATAGTAACAGTTTCACAACGTGTTACATGTTGCAGCAATGTTCAGGGCCGGACTGGCAATTCCGGGCACCGGGCAATTCCCTGGTAGGCTGGATGGGGTGGGGGCCGGTTTTGTGACAGGGGGCCGGTTTTGGGGCTGTGGCCGATTTTCGGTCCGTGACGTGACGAGAGAGTCACAGTAGTCTGACTGTCTGTCTCTGACAGACTGAGACTACTACTCCTCTCCGTCCGTGTCTCCGCTCCACGGTGCGTGCAGCCTGCAAGGAAAAAAGCACAACTGTCTGCACTGACCCGGTGCAGACCGTGCAGGCAGGCAGTGGATTTAATATTCAGGAGGTGGAGGAGGTGCCTGTGCGCAGCGCGCAGAGAAGCATTGTCTCCTCCTTTGCCGCGTCTGCCTTAGGGTGGGGCTGATGGGTGACCAAGCATGCGCATTTGGCCTTGCGCAATTAAAAGTGCACGTGACTGCCTGCATCCCAGACGACTGAGACAGAGAGGCAGAGGCACCATGCGCAGGCCTGACCGTGCGGCCATAATTTAATTATTTCTAGCCAGCCCCCCCCCCGTCTGCCGCCAGCAGCAGGTGAGTTTTTCCGTCCACTCCTCGTCAGCAATGAATTGATCATTCATGGTGGGCAGTGGTGGCACTGGGCGGGCGTTGCGACTCGCGCGCAGTGGTGGTCATGGGTGTTCCGATTGCTAAACACTATGCATAATGCTGGTGGAGCTTGGCTGGGGTGAGTTGCATCTTAGAGTAAGCGTAACTAAACTACAACTGCTGAAGGACAGGGGTAGCATGTGGGCCACTGACTTTGAAGCCTATTGTTTAGCTAGACAACTAGAATGGCTATCCTGTTTGTTGGCCGGGCATAATCTTCTAGAAATAGGTTACACAGCATTACAGATCTGCCGGGGTCAACTTCATAGATTAGTGTCTGGGTGCAGCCTTACTCCAAACAAGTTCACTTTTACTAAGCATAGCCCTGACCTATCGGAAGAAAGCAATGATATACTGCTTCCATGGTGCCTTATGCACCGAATGTCCCACTATGCAGTCACTCCATGTCTTCAGGCACCCTGATAACACGTAGGCTGGGCACTTAGGAACGAGAGGGTTACTGACAGTGAGTTCCCAGCTTGTGTGTTCGGCACACTGTAGCATACCGATTTTTTTTATTTTTGTTTGTGCACGCACATGGGTTGCCAGATACACTTTTTTTTTTAACACACGCCAGGATCCTCTGTTATGTTTGACAACACTGGGCACAGGATGGGAGGGAACCCGTAACGCATGTGCTTGTTCAAGCACCACATACTATGAGGCACGGCAGGCACCTAATACGCTGGCTCTATTGCAGACTTCAGGCACATCTCATGACATCCCTCATTTCCTAAAAAAACAAATGTGAGACTGACTTAACGCGGAAGATATTTGATAAATAATGGAATTGTTTATTGAAATATCCCAAGTAATGTCTCACACAATTCGAGATTGTAATTTATCCAATTCTCAATATTACATAGAGCATATCTAACGCCGCATAGAATTAACCAGATGTTCCCCACGGCCTCCTCTGCGTGCCCCTGTTGTCATGCTTTAGATGCCGACCTCAGGCATACGTTATGGACATGTCCCTCCTTATCTACCTATTGGGAAGGTGTTTCTGCAGCATTGTTGGAATTGACTGGCTTTGATTGTTGGAATACACCAGAACTCTGTATTTTAGCACTACATCCCCAGCTGAAGAGCTCCAAAGTGGTAACACGCTTTACTGATTTAGCCTTATTGCTGGAAAAGATGCTAATAACGAAACCCTGAGAATCCCTGCAGGTTCCACAAGTGGCTCAATGGTGGGACGAGGCTGTACACTGGTAGTTGATGGATATTAATTCAATGTCCAGAGCTGTTGCAAAGCTGAAAAGGCAGGCGCCCAATGCTTTGCCATTCAACACATGGATGGTCATTTACACAGACTTCGTCTTGTTCTGTCGTCGCTGTGACTGACCCACAACTGTAGAGTGGCTAAGATGTAGCCCATGTGTACGCACGCAAGTCAGAAGGTGTGAGGGCTGGTGGCGGATGCAGTTCTTGTATTGTAAATGGTCCAATGGCATGTTGATGGATACTCTATCGGTGAGGAAAGGTATGGGGTGGTCATTGACTCACAGTTGAACCATGGGGCTATTATTTTGGGCGCCCTCTGACTTCATGTGCCAGACATCTTCTCTGGATTGTGGCTATTCTCAGGTGCGCAGCGGTGTCTAGACTCATGCTGTTGTATGCTGACGGATGCCCTTTGATGTGGATATATGCACTTGTTTCTTTCCCTTGATAATGCAAGACTGACTTGAATCTTTTAGCGCAGTTCAGTGGATCACCTCCTGTTCATGTGTAGATCCTTCTCCTGGATGTGTGAATTATTGGCTCAGGGAATAGACAAGTTAGTTCTTGCTCCCCCACTAAGTTTACTGAGGACCCACTGTCCACGATAATGTCAACCGTCTAATCCCCTACCTTGACTGACACCATGCAGGTGTCGGGTTAACCTGTAGACGACATCAGCAGGTATCCATCCTCTTCACTCCTGCTCGAAGGAATACAGGTGTTGACTCACTAGAAGTAGATCTGGGTGATCTGCTAATCCAAGTGGATTTGACTTGGTGCTTCCTGATGGTGTCTTCTGACCTGAGGCAGTGTCACCTCGTGCCAGCCTTCTGTTCTCTCCATGGTTTGTGGTCAGACTTCTCCCTTTTTTTCTTGCGCCTGACATGGATTTGAAATGATTTTCCTTTCTGCAGTTTTGGCATGTTTGACCACGCAGGGCCCTTTCCTTTATTGGGAAACCATACCGATAACATGACTGTTCCTTGTGGGGTTGTATATATGCATCTGTGTGTTCTCTGTAGGAATGTCTGTGATTTATGACTGGGTATCCTGGTGCTCCATAAGGTAATCATTTACTATGCTTTAAAAGTTAATACAATCTAATATGTAATGAAAAATGTGTTGAAAATTGCATTGTTTTGGCCTTTCTGTCTCCAAAATTTTCTTGGGGTGAGAACCCCCCAAACTCCCCCTAGTAGTGGTTGCTCACTGCGCTTGCTCGCTACACACCATATGGGGGCTGGTCTCACTTTTACTTCTCTCTGATTCACTACTCGTGTCTATTTTTGGTGCTCTCTGTAAGAATGTCTATGGGTACACATATGACTGGGTGGGTAACCTGGTGCTCTTTAAGGTCATCATCTACTATTTACTGTGCTTTGAAAGTTGATACAATTAAATATGTAATGAAAAATGTGCTGTAAAATGCACCATTTTGGTCTGTCTTTTTCCAAAATTTTCTTGGGAGGTGAACCCCCCCAAACCACGCTAGTAGTGGTCGGGCTCGCTCGCTGCGCTCGCTCGCAACACGCCGGATGGGGGCTGGTCTGGAAACATTTGCCAGGGCTGCTTTCAGTTCCAAGTCCGGCCCTGGCAATGTTCTCTTTCCACATCCATACGGGATTGCAGATAGTTCACTGTGCCCTTCCATTCCAACTTTGAAAACAGATTTCAATAAGCTAAGCACACTCAAAGCACTATTGTTTCAACAAGAAGTGGCTCTCACATCAGCTTGTGAGACCTTCGAATTGCAGGTGGCGAGAACATCAAGTGAGATTCAGTCATTGCTACACACGAATCTCCCCCCACATTTTGGAGAATTAATTCACCAAATATTTAACGTGTCTGATACAGAGGGCCTAGCCCACTTTTTTGAACTTGTGGGATCCGGCCTTGTCACTTCCTTTCAGACTATTTATGGAATGATCCCAGCTTTTGTCCATTCTGTTTTTTCCAGCGCCTTCGGAGGATTCTCCCTACTGCTCCTTTTGGTTTGCAGCATACTACTACTGCTGCTCCGTAATGGCTGCTCAACCTGTGGTACTGCCAAGCCAGGCCCAGTTGCAGCTGTACCGTGATCGGATGCGGCAGCTTTTTGGTTTGATGCCATTGGAAGCTCTGAATATCGACTATTGCTCGCCTACCGTTATGCCTACTTCACCTGTGTGCAACCTGTGTTTTACTGCCTCCGGTGCCCGTTTCAATGGGCCCTGGATGTCTGCCTCTCCAATACTTCACACACTGCCCTGGATTGTGAACTGTTGATGGGTCTGTTGATGGCCAATGACCAGGACTGTTCCGTGGGTAGGCGTTTTGTGTACGATCCGCCACATGGACTGACGGCAGGTTTGAGTACCTGTGCTCGTGCACAGCGCCTCTTGGATTAAAGCTTCATGGAAGTGGATGCAGGTTGCCCTGGCTTTCTCCTAACAGCCTCTGTATATGATGAGTATGTGTGCTCGTTCGAGTTGCTTCACTGAATGGCATACCTTTTTAATATTGCAGGTTCTGACAGCTTGTTGGAGCTAATGGCATTCCACTTCTCCCATGAAAGTTTTGGCCCAGACGATGCGCTGTGAATGGATGACGTATTAGAAACCGACAAGAAACCTATGGAAATGAGACATTTTTTATATCTCCCCATTCATGTTTGCCTTTTTGTTACACTAAGCTCTATTATAACTTTTGGATTTATATTCGGCATTTTCACTTAGACGCTTTGTCTCTGCTTACCTCTGGCTTCTCTTTTAGCCCAGAGCTACCGACCTGACCAAGGGGAGGGTGTCACATGGTCCCTGGGGACATTGTCGTCTTCTCTAAGTTAGCATGAGCACGCTGCAGACAGTCCGCTGCTTTGCGCACGTTACTACATGGCTTTATTTTTGCAATTGCTTCGTTCATACTTTTCACATGAGAACCGACTGCTGTGTTCACTCTCTGCAGGTTCCTGGGATTTAGTCTGAACATTGTGAGCAAGTGCGTTAAACAATGCCCCTTGTTATTCTGTCTGGTCAGGCCCTAGCACCTAGACAAAACATACAAATGCATCTGTTGTTTGGGAAATTGTACTTTGGTCTTATTGGGATACATGCATTGGGGGCACACACTTGAAGAGGGAGCATTCCAGGGAGAAGAGCGAGACAGCACCTATGATGTAGATCTACCATCTCTAGTCTAAGGTATGGGGCCTGCAGACAAAGCCCAGAGATCTTCTAATCTATAATAATACAGCCTCTAAGCCAGGGGAGGGTGGTTAGGCTATACAGTCTTTTCATGATGACATCTCCTTTCATGATTTATGGACTAGCTGCTATGCAGTGCTATGTATTTGTACTATGCATTTTTCTGAATGTTGTGGCACATATACTGCATATTAGAGCACTTTAGTTAAAATAAATATTTTAAACTAGTTTGTGTCTCTGTCAAAGTGCGAGCGAAAAGGTGTGTCTTGTCGGTAGTGGGCTCATGGGCATTAAGGTGGCAGGATGACTCAATCCCTATGCACTAAGGTCCCTTAATCCCACGCATAGTTCTGTTTTTGCGCAGAATCCCTGCAACAGGGGAAACTGCAGGAGTGCAGTGTTATCCCCTAAACAGCTAACTGATGTATGTGTGGAACTAGGAGTTCCTGTACATATTGCAAAGAACTGCACCACTCATAATGTGGGCCCTTGTATGCATATTATATGTTAATATATATATTTTTTTTAAAAAGCAATAGTCTGCCTCACACAGCGAAAGCTGTCTCAAACGCCATACCTAAACACCACTGTACTTTAAAACCATAAACCATGCTGGTCCACAACAATATTCAAGCTTTCCCCACAACAACATGGTCAGTGTAATGTTCAGAAATTCAGTAATACCCATTTCCCACCATAATAACTGAGGGCCTCAGTTATGGGGTTTTGGCGTAAGGCAGCGCAACAAGTCACCTTGTTCCACTGCCCTAAGTCAACGTGAAAGGGCTGGAATGCATGGTGTTTATCAAATATGGTGCATGCTCTGTCCTTTCCCCCTGTGGTGGTGCCATTTCAGCAGCCTATCGCCAACGCTGGCACCCTTGCTCTATTGTGCAAGGGTGCCTCTGTCTTCGACAGGATAGTTTTTGTGCAGGAAAGGGGCACCTTCCTGCACAAAAACTATCCTGGGAGGCTTTTTCCAAGTAATTTCTCCTCGTTGTGCCTCCCCTGGGGAGGTGTAAGGTTTTGGCACATCCCCAGGTTTATATGGTTTTGAAAATCTGGAGACACATCAAATTCCATGGGTGTTGCGTGGGAAAACCCACTGCAACGCCCATGGAATGCCTCCCTAGAGCAGAGTAAGGCAACACAGCAATTTGCGATGCCTTCCCTCATTCTATATCTATAACCATGCACGGGATGGGCACAATGTTTCTTTTCCACACTAAAGAGACAGTCACTTGTGGGCTTATGTAAAAGCCCCTTGCGCCACCAATGTGTCA
>CAWUFW010031133.1:0-16024 GCA_963921515.1 Calotriton arnoldi
CGATTCCGATTCGGGCCGGAAAAAGCACCGACCGACTCGGATCCGGAAAATACCGACCGACACGTACCAGTGGCGCCCGACACGCCAAGTACGATGCAAGCCGCGATAAATCCGACCGACACGTCAGGAAACCAAGCCGACCGACCGACCCGCTCGGAAAATAGCAATCCGGCCGGAAAAACACGCGAATCCAACCGACCGACACGCACCCGGAACAAATCCGACCGAATCGTACCCGCCAACTCCAACCTGCAAAGTACGATGCAAGGCGCGAGAAATCACGACCGAGTCGGACGGAGGACAAGCCGTACGACCGACACGCATACAAAACCGAGCCGAAGCAACACAATACACCGCGACCGACGCGTACGCAGCATACAAAACTGCACAAACACAGCGTGAACGAAACGGAAAACACCGTACGAGACCAATGCAGGGTCCGACTCGGTCACAAGAACGTTTCCAACATACACAAACAGCACAAAGGAAAAATCAACCAAAAAAAGGCCAAACAAGCAATTACCAAGCCAATAAATACTGGGGGGTGGGGACAGAGAACAAAGACACACCAACAACTCCACCTATATAAAGGACACAAATCACTACCATGAGCCTTTGCAAATGCCATTCCACTGCCAGCACCCAAGAGAAAGCAACCACACACCCACAGCTCATCCCTCACACAAGCCACACACCAGCAGCACACCAACAAATACCTACCTCACATACACCCAGCACAACACACACCCACACACCCTCACCTGCACACCAACACACACAGCACCCACTATCACCACCCATCACCATGCCCCCCAAGAAGAATCCCAAGTTCCTAGATAGTGAATTGGAAGTCATGGTAGACGAGATCCTCAGGGTGGAGCCACAGCTGTTTGGCACTCTGGTCCAACAGACCCCCATGTCGCAGAAAACCAAGATGTGGGAGAGGATCATCAACAGGGTGAACGCCCAATCACCATGTCGGCGCACAAAGACCGACATCCAGAACAGGTGGTATGACGTGCGCAGGAGGGTCCGGGAGCTGCTCAAGAAAGACTACCACCTGAGCCAATACACCGGCAGTGGCCCTCCTGCCAAGCCAGTATACCTCAGGCCCTGGGAGGAGAAGGTGCGGGCCATCCTTCCGCCAGTGAGCGTATATGGACTAGAGGACATCCCAGAGCCTGGTGAGTACACAACAAATGTACACAATAAACTGCCACAAAACACACACATCACTGTCAAGGGGAGAGTCAAACCATGCACTCATAGCAATTACACAGCAACTAGAACAGAATCATCCCAAAATGTGTATGTCAGTCAGATAAACACAACACATGCCATCAAAAAAGTCACATCCAACTGTGCCAACACATGTACAAACACAACCACAACTACAGCTAGGCAGTGGCACAAATAGAACTAACACACACATCCACACATGTAGCCACCACAACAACACCAACACACAGTGAAGACCACTCAAAGGAAGGAATTCTGTGTATGCTGGCCAAGTCAGTGTAGCCAATAGCATCATGGGAGTCGCACTCACACATATTGCCCCCCCCCACAACTGTCCCATCAACACCACCCTGAACCATGCTCACATCACAGGGAGTGGAGAAGGACTCACAAGATGGCTGACACTGGCTACTGCTGTGGGGAGCACAAGGCTCTGCTGCCAACTGTGCACCAACAAACAGCAGGACACCACTGACTGACATCCTGAGAGACAACTTACACTCCCTGCAATGCAAGCACGTTCCATGGTGGGATATCTGGCTGGCTGGCTGGGTGGGAAGGGGGACTTGCAGCACTGACCATAGTCACCAGCACCTCCCCTCACACCCCCCCCCCAACACAAACTCCACAGTACCCACCTGGTAGAATGCAATGCCCTCCATCCTAACACAAGATCCCACAAAGCACCACCACCCTGGGTTATGTTGTGTGAAGCACAGGGACACTCTTGGGACTCTTAGCCAAACAACTGCCAGGACAACACTCCCAGCCATCCTGTCAGCACAGCCAGCCCACCCCACAGGGAAGCAGAGTCAAAAGGAAGGAAGCATGGGCATGCTGGGAAGGGGGTGGAGGCAATAGCATGATGGGAGTCGTAGTCACAGACATTGCTCAGCCTCACAACTGGCCCATCAACACCACCCTGAACCATGCTCACATCACAGGGAGTGGAGAAGGACTCACAAGATGGCTGACACTGGCTACTGCTGCGGGGAGCACAAGGCCCTGCTGCCAACTGTGCACCAACAAACAGCAGGACACCTCTGACTGACATCCTGAGAGACAACTTACACTCCCTGCAATGCAAGCACGTTCCATGGTGGGATAACTGACTGGGTGGGTGGGTGGGTGGGAAGGAGGTCTGGCTGTCAACCAAACACAATCAATGCAGACCATGTTCACACCCCAGAGAATACATAGAAATGCCCAAATAATGCAGGACAATGTGCCACACCAATATCAACCCCTGACTGTGACGACTTAGGACAATACAATGTACAGGCCCGCACCCCGAGGCACAGTCACAACTGTCAGGTGTGTCAACCACTGATGCCTGCAGAAACATGACATACATTGTTTGTGTCTCCCAAAAACAGGTGATGATAGGGACACAGCAGCAGACGCTGAGGAGTCCCAGTCCCAGGCTCAAGAGGATGCCGAGCTCACTGGCGTCGTACAGCCTCTGTCCTCCTCGGACGATGAAGAACAACCTGGCACATCCGGTGCAAGTCAACATGCTGCACCAGCAGGACCACCAGCTGCAGCACCAGCAGGTCCACCAGCTGCACCCCCTGCACCCACCCCTCCAACGACTGTCACCACGAATACCATCCCTGCCGACATGGACAGAATAAGGAACAACACCAGCGCAGTGACCCTGGACCAACCTGGGGCCATGGACACCACCACCACCACCAACCCCCAAGGTGGACCAGGGTTATCTGTGCGTGCAACTGCACACACTGCACATGTCAGCAGGGGTGGTGGGAGGGGTGGGAGACAGAGGTCGCTGCTTGCAGACGTTGCTGGTGTGCATGAAGACCCACAACTGGTACGCATAGCTGATGCGTACCAGTCCAGCACCGGAGAGCTCAGCCAGGTAGTGGGGCTCCTCAGAGACATCAAACAGCAGCAGGCTGCCCATCATGCCCGCTTGGACTCCCACATGTCCCATGTGGAGTCACACATGTCACGTGTGGACTCCCACATGTCACGTGTGGACTCCCACATGACCCGCGTGGAGTCCAAGTGGGATGTACTACATGAGATGACGGCGGTGCACAGGGACATTTTACAATGCCTCCGCCAGATGAACAGCAACCAGTCCACACCTCCCTGTGTGCCAACAACATCTGGTACCGAACAAACTGCAACTGCCACAGGGAGGGAGGAGGACTCTGGCGGAGAGTCCCCTGCACCGCAGCAGCCTGCACTTGAGGGCCCCCCCCCAAGAAGAGGGGTCGTCCGAGGAGGGGAAAGTGAGAGGCTGATGGCCAAGCGCAACTCCCAGGAAGCCTGAACCTGTTCTGGATTTTCGCCTTTGTGCACAGACTGTTCACCCTGTTGATGGCAACACTACTCCCACACATTGCATGGGGAGTACAAGTTGGAACAATGTGTCAGACAACTGTGGCCCCGATACTGGGGATCCTGTCTACCTGGACTTTCTATTCATCTAGGAACTTGGGATTGCAAGATTCATGTACAGCACAATCCATCCTATGCACTATTATCACAGATGTATCACAATAAACACAATAATACACCATACTTGCCTCTGTCGTGATTCCAACGTGGGTACTGTTATGGGGATGATGAACAACAAAATTACACTGTGTATGCGAACTGCAACAGCAAGGACAACACAGGCATGTGAGTACAGGCAACGTGACACATATGAGGGAGACACACCACCAGGGCTACACAACACATACACACCTAGGCCATCTGACTCATTGCCTACACTGATGTTGCCAGGGAAGACGGTGCAATGCACAGACACCACACCCATTCCCAGTTGTAGTCAAGTAGCCCACAGGTGCAGTAAGCAAATGGCAGTCAAATGTGTGACCACAGACAACGCACATCACTAAGTGAAGCACAGGTTTATTACACAGTAGCAACATGCCGTAACCACTACAGATGCAAGGTAACCCCACCTGGTAGCGGGCACACAGTCAACAACTGTAGACAGAAGGAAGTCCATGGGTGTGGCGCACATCACCTGTAGGGACACAACAGCTACCAGCCTGGATGTGCAATCACGTTGTCGGTGGACACAGTTGACCAAACGAATCTGAAAGTACCCTGTGAAGGACAGAAATGACACACAGTCAAAAGCAATGGAGTACAGGACAGAACAGCAAAACTCATGCACAATACATGTTACAAGATACCCACCCAGAACCAAGTTAGCATGTCAACACTGTTGGGGAGTACAGCCCACCTGTCACCACACATCGCAACACACATCCAGTCAAGTAGCCCATGGACACACTCCAACAGCACCAGAGCACCACCCACACATCATGCCAACTCACATCATTCACATGACACCTCAGGATACTCACATTCAGCTAAAGAAGTTGGTGATGAGCTGTGTGCGGACATCACCATCACCATCATCATCATCATCGTCACTGGCATCGTGGTCCAGGCCAGGATCCTCCACAGGTGGCGGATGTTGGTCATCGTCATCCTGGATGAGAGGCAACTCCTTCCGCACTGCCAGGTTGTGGAGCATGCAGCAGACGATGATAATCTTGCACACTTTCGCAGGGGCATATGGGAGGGACCCTCCGGTCTTGTCCAGGCAGCGGAAGCGGCTCTTCAGGAGACCAAAGGTCCGCTCAATCACTCTCCTGGTCCGACCATGTGCCTCATTGTAGCGCATCTGGGCAGGTGTCACAGGGTTCCTGAGGGGTGTCAGCAACCACGGCATGTTGGGGTATCCCGAGTCACCTACGGACAGACAAGTGCACATCAGCTGACTTGGAAAAGTGGGCGGAATACTACAGATCAGATCACACACAATGGCACAAAGTCAGTACACACCGACAAGCCAGGCACGCTGGTTCTGCATCTGTGCCATCAACCTGGGGATGCGACTACTCCCTCATCACAAAGGCATCGTGTGCTGAACCAGGGAAACGGGCACACACGTGTGTGATGGTCATGTCTGCAAGACACACCACCAGTGCATTGACCGAGTGGTAGTGCTTGCGGTTCCTGTAGGCCTGCTCCTGGGCCTGTGGTGGTACCAAAGCCACATGTGTCCCATCAATGGAGCCAATGACATGCGGCATCCTCCCCAGGGCATAAAAGTCACTCTTCACGTCAGTGAGTCGTCGCAGTCTAGGGAAATAGATGTACCGGTTCAGGAAGAGCAACATTGCCGCCAAGAAATCGCGGAGCACACGGCTGAACATGGTCTGTGACATCCCACCAGCAGACGCCACAGTATGTTGGAAGGTACCGGTGGCAAAGAAGTGTAGGGCTGCCATCACCTTCACCTTGGGGGTCAGCGCTGTAGGATACGGCCGGCCAGGCTGCAAATGTGGGGACAACTGCACTGCCAAATCCTCAATCAGCTGCCTGGTGAAGCGGTACCGTCGGATGCTGTCCCGTTCCACCATCGTTGCCAGGTCTGGGAATGGCCGATGGACAGCAGGAGCCCTGCAGTGCAGAGGAGAAGTAAGCAAGATCGTCAGTCACCCCACATATGCGGCATTGAACACACTCAAGATCCCAACATACATCATCATGAGGCACAACTACATGAAGTGTGCAGTACCGGAACGACATGTATGGTACATACATGGCCAACATCTGTCAACACGGTCCTACAGGTGGCATCAATTTGTCCCAGGTTGGCCCATTGGATATCATGATGCTGTGTCACAGTCACCCCCCAGTGACATGTGAGGACAGATGTGCCCCAGGCACCACAGCTCAACGACAGGCACATTCCCAGGGACCCTGTAATGCCACATGGACACTGGCATCACCTGGAGTATCATGTGTACACCACAACAAAACAAACATGACCCCCACAGGTAGTGGCCACACTTGCCATGGCAGGAGAGCCATGGACGTCTGTGACACACACGCACAACATCAGAGTCCATGCACACACAACGTGGATGTGGAGACTGTCTCCCATTGTGCACATGAAATCAGAGACATTGTAAACACTACATGCACAAAGACTGTGGAGGGCCATCACTATTGTGCCACTGGGACACCCTGGCTCAAACATACCGTCCCACATGGGACTCACGGGGTATGTGACATGACATACACAAACACCACTGTGAAATGTGACCATGGCACATGCACAGATATGAACAGTTGCACATCACAGTGGTCACGTACACGTAACACCCAGGATCCTGTCCCCATTAACACGTGCACAGCCTGGGGGTGGCTGCCCACAGGTGACACCCACAGGACAACATGTACACCAACATACACACAATAGGAAATGCAGCCTTACATGCCTTATGATAAGGTTTGGACAGGCTGTCGTGATGTAGGTGTGCCCCTCACTCCCTGGGAGCTATCTGTGGCTGGCATATGTCCATCTGAGACAGGCATGCTGACATATGCCAGTCACATGTACAGTGATGCGTTGAACAGCAATGGACCGATCGGTGCCTCCGGCCGGCCCATTGCTTTCAATGTGTGCGGGTACGCGTTGTACCCCTGTGCGCGTTGTACTGCAATGGACCGATCGGTGCCTCCGGCCGGCCCATTGCATTCAATGTGTGCGGGTACGCGTTGTACCCCTGTGCGCGTTGTACTGCAATGGACCGATCGGTGCCTCCGGCCGGCCCATTGCATTCAATGTGTGCGGGTACGCGTTGTACCCCTGTGCGCGTTGTACTGCAATGGACCGATCGGTGCCTCCGGCCGGCCCATTGCATTCAATGTGTGCGGGTACGCGTTGTACCCCTGTGCGCGTTGTACTGCAATGGACCGATCGGTGCCTCCGGCCGGCCCATTGCATTCAATGTGTGCGGGTACGCGTTGTACCCCTGTGCGCGTTGTACCTCAATGGACCGATCGGTGCGCACCCATTGACAATGGGCTTGCCTGGCAACGGACGCGTTTTCGAATATTCGAACGAGTCGGTTGCTGGAAAATCAGTTGGTCACCCACAACAATGTTGCAAAATCATGTATGTCATGAAGTTGAAATTTTGAAGGATGCTGTGGGCGTGTTTTGGTGCTGCTATTCCATGGATTGGCCAGATTCAGAAGATGCAAACGACTTGGACCTATCACTTTGGACACAAGGGACAGTATCTGCCTCTCCAGCACATATATATTGCTGCATGTTCCCCTGAGAGCCCACTTGCCTGCACTACATGCTCCAGGACGACATCTGCCACTGCACTGCTGCTGTCTCTGCCCCTCTGGACCCTGCAATGGCACGTACTGTGGAGAGAGCCCCAGCCTTCAGCCTTGAAGAGAACCAGGCCCTGCTGGACAGCCTACTTCCACAGTACAGCAAGCTGTATGGGACACCAGGGGAGCAGGTGAGTGTTCTGTGCACTGCCTTTCTGAATGTGCATTTTGTCTGACTAGCAAGGCTGAGAGTCAGCACACCACTGGCTAGCAGGCTCACTGAGTAGTTGTCACCCCCATAGTGTGTAGTGACTTGCACTGGACAGGTATGGTGCAGTGACAGTGCTTCTGAACAGGGTTTTACTCCCCATGCTATGATACCATGTAGTGACTTCTGGAAAACTGTCCATGGGCAGCCGTGCACTGCCTGGGTACACCATGTGCCCCTGTGATTGCGACATGTATATGCAACTGTGTCATGCACGGATATGTTGCATGTGTAGTAATGGCCTTATCACTTTGTCATCCTGACAGGCTTCTGCCCATCGGAAGCATGAGATATGGAAGGACATCGTCCGGGCTGTCCGGTCCGTGGGGGTCTACAAGCGCCGGATCCGCAACTGCCAAAAGAGGTGGCAGGACCTTCGGGGCTGGACCCGGAGGATTGCACGGGTCCAGCTGAAGCTGTCGCCTCCTCGCAGGAGGGGCGGAACACGGACCCTGACCCCCCACATGCTCAGGATCCTGGCGGTGGTCTTTCCAGACCTGGATGGGCAGCTGAAGGCCAGAGAGCAGCAAGGAGGGGGTGAGTCAAAGACTGCACTGTGTACTCTGTCTAACATGTTATGTGCCCTCCTCGGGCCAGGTTGAACTGCCACAGTACAGCAGTCATGTTGTCCAGGAGCCATGTCCCTCTATTGTGCACTGCCCACTCCTCATCTGATACCCAGGTGTGGCCCTTACATGCAGGGAATTCTGTCACTTAGGACTGTGTCCTTGCAGTTTGCTTGACTCAAGGTGGGAGACAGCATCTGTTTCCCTGACTCTGTGGTGGGCATCATGGGTGGGTCCATTGCTTACACAATGCCTGTATTCTGACATGTATTCAGCGTGTTACTTTGATCTGTGGTCCAATTGCTGAGCTGATCCACCACATGTGGCTGGGGTACCTGGCACACACCCATGCTGCGGGTGGGAACAATGTTTGGGCCCCAGGAGTATGTATATGACGTGTGTCACACATACTTAGCCAGCTGCCTACAGTCCAGGGCTCATCCCTCATTCATGTGGGGCTGGACAGTCATGCCTACTCCAGGCCATACAATACACTCTGTACTCCCACTCCCGTGTATCAGAGGACACATTGTGCACAGTGTTTTGACCCCTCAGGTGTCTGCCTCTGTGTCAGTGTGCTGTGGATTAGTCGCCAGGACTGCTGTGGAGTTTCTTGGTAGGGGCTCAGCATGCCACTGGAGATGTGACCATAGGAGACGATACTTGTGTGACACATAGGTGTCTGATCAGCTGCCCATGCAGACTGGGGCATGTAAATGTGAAGTTCAGGCAGCTGTTCCCCATGCACAGCAGAGTGTGAGGGGCTCAGGTTCAGAGGGTAGTGTCACAGGTCTCCCATATGTCCAATAGGTATGACCTGGACAGATGAGGGTTAAGAGGATGTGTTGTGGGGGGATGTACATGTGCACTTGTGCAGCTCCAGGACTTGCATTCCCCATGACCTACTATTGTGACACAGTGCAGAGTGTTGTTGTCTGGCTGCAAAGTCATACATCACTGAGACAGTGATGTATGACTTTGCAGTCATGCCTCCGCCATGGCATGTGTCTACTGATTGGTGATCCTGCAGGGGAGTGACATGTGCTACATGCACACCATAGTGGCGCTGGCTATCAGGACATGGGTGCATCATGGTGTCTGTCGCTGGAATGCATCACATGCATTTCCTATTTGACTCTGGGCATCCCTTACATCCGTAAACCTGTACTGACTCAGTGGCAAGAGCTGTGATGTGTCCACACCGTGTCCTCTGCACTGTCCAACTACTGTGTACTTGGTGCATGTGTCAACACTGGGGTGTTGCAATCCAACAGACACCAGACAGATGGGTGCAAGGCCATGTGGGATGTGAGTGCCATGCTTGGCATCAGACTGACAATTGACTTCTCCTGTTCAATTAGGGCACTTTTAGCAATGTACAACTAATGATGCCAGGGCTTGCTCTGTAATGTGCTGTGCTCACAGTGGTGTGTGCGTTTGGTGCAGGTGACTGATGTCTGTCTGTTTCCCCATTGTTTGCAGATACATCCACGGCCACGGAAGGGGACAGCTCCACGGACCAGGAGGAGCCGGAGAGCCAGACTGGGTCAGCAGCCGAGGAGTGGTCGGAGGGACCCAGTGGCACGGAGGGCGAGGGGAGCCACACCGAGGAGTCCTCAGCAGCATCCACCTCAGCTGAGGACCAGAGCAACTCGGAGGATGACTCCCTTGTGGAGGCGGGTGTCAGCAGCCACCACACCCCAGCTAGTGTTGCTGTCCCCGCCACCACCAGCACCACCACCGCCCTCCCATCGGCTCCCATTCCCCAGGTCCGTGGAGGCTCCCATGTCCGGGAGCGTGTCTCCTTTGGGCCAGGCACCGCACCCCCTGCCCCTGTGTCCCCTGCTGCCCTGAGTGAGGAGTCTGTGTACCTCCTTCGCCAGCTCCATGTAGGGCAGACAGCCATGCTGAGTGTCCTCCATGCGCACACCGCGCTGTTGACTCAGCTGGTGTCGTTCATGGAGGGCATCTCATCGGGCATGTCTGACCTACAGAGGGGCAATAGGTCCATGGACTCCTCCCTGACGGCAGCAGTGTCCCTCCTCAAACGGTCCCTCACCCCTCCTGCCTCTGCTCCATCCACACTCCCCAGCACCTTACCCATCCCAGGCACACACACACTGGCACAGGCACACACCAGCACACACACATCCAGCACACTGACACACACGCCAATGACAAAACGCACACGCACGCACATTCAGGGGACTGAAGCCAGACTCACAGGGGATGGGGCCCTGGAACACACACACGCATCCACATGCACTGCGCAGTCCTCAGTTCCCTCTCCCTCCAAAGCACCCTCCCTTGCCTCACCTGCAACCCCAAAGTCACAGCAGCTCTTCCTCTGTGACCTCGGCCTCTTCCCCACCGATGAAGCTGCTCCAGCATCCCGGGGGAAGAGGAAGCCCACCCACACGGAGCAGAGTGCCCCTCGCCCCCGGACACCCTCCCCCAGGCGCAGACGGACTGAGGCCCCCACCCGCAAGTCCCCCCGGAGTGCTAAGAGCAAGACCCCGCCACCACCCTGCAGCTCAGGCACAAGGTCTCCGTCCTCCATCCCTCAGGCCCCCACTGCACAGGTGCCCCCACCACACCCTGCCCCAGGTTCCCCCACCCACAGATATACCATCCCCAAGATGCTCCGGCCTTCTCCCCCTGCCACTTGCTCTCCCAGCACCACACCCCCGCTGCGCTTGTCTGTGCCACTGATGTGGTGAGGGTGTCCCCCCCTCTGTCCAACCCACCTTGCCTGTTCCCCATTCTCCTCCCCTGGAGGTAGGCACTGCAGTGGAGTCCACTACCGCCCTGTCTGACTTGGGCACTGCAGTGGCGGACCTGTCCACCCCATCTGCAGGGTCCACTGCAGTTGTGCCGGCACCCACGACATCTGTGTCATGCCCCCCAGTTGTGCCGGCACACACCATGTCAGACACCTCCACTGCAGTTGTCAGTGGCTCTCCTGCACCCACCACCCCTTCCCTGACTCCCCTGGTGAGCCCTGATCCTGTCCCTGCGGTGCCTGGCCTGCCCCCCGGTTGCCCCTCCTAGTGGATTGTCCCTGGTATTGTGCAGGCATGCGTAGGGTGACATCTGCCAGTGTCACCCTGTTTGAACTTTGACAATGGACTGGCCATTGGCCTTTGCTCTTTTTTCAGGACTTCGTTTGGCCTCAACACATATGCTGAATAAAGCAACTTTCTTTTCTCTAGTGCTCATGCTTCAGATGTACATGTTGTTGGTGCAGCTAACCATGCCCTTGCTGCAGTGATGGTGATATCTGGTCTCATGATTATGAAGTGTTACTGTGCAGGAACCCATGTGGTCCAGGGGGAATGTGTCCTATCATGTGGTGTATCCATGTCATCAATAGCAGCATCTGAGGGTGTCATGTGTTCAGTATTTGGCAATGGGTTTCCTACTTACATTGGCAATTTCATATCTGTGGCTTCCACCCCTGCACATCTGTTGTGCCTGCCATCGTTGCATTTGTCTACTTCCCTGACCGTGTTGCCATCTCCAGTGGACATGCAGGTTTGGGCATCAATGGGGAGGGACTCATCCGTGTAGTCAGTGCAACATTGCTATACAAGTGTGTTGGATCTGTGCTGATGATTCCGTTGGCACATCCATGACCAGGCTGATGTGATGGGAGCCCTCATTTGGTGCTAATTGTTGATTGTGTGACCAAGTGCTCAGCTGACATGATGGGGCCCTACTGAGGCAACATATGGCACAGCTTTCCTCACACAGGAGTGGAGTCCCCTCATGGCAGTGTGTACACGTGTGACATTGCCTGCACCCAAGGTGTGTGTTGTATGTGCATGTCTGTGTGTTCACTTCCATTCATCTGCGCATGCTGTGATCCCTAGTGTTGTACCTGTTTGTGATGCTTGCTGACTTGAGCTATGTTCCCCCAAAGTCTTCTCCCTGTGTTCTCTGTGATGTGGGTGCATGGCACATTACTGGTCATCAGGGTGTCACCCATAGGTGTGTTTGCTGTCAGGGCTGAGTTTGTGTGCAGACGCAGATGGGTCACAGTCAGGTTTCCCCTTGGCACTTGTTGTTTGCCCCTGTCATGTGATTTCCAGTTTGTGTTATCTTTCAGTGATTGTGACATGTTGTGTGTGTGACTGCTGCCACTCCTCAGGGTCAGAGCTGCAATGTTGGAAGTTGTCTATGTGTGTTCGTTGTGGGTGACCTTGGCTTCTTCATTGGTGTGTGACTGTGGCTGGGATCCCATTGGTCGGTGTGGTATTGCCGTCATGTCCATGTACAGCGTAGTGTGCAGTGTGTCAGACATTCAGGAGTCTTGTTGAGTGTCCATGTGTGATGTGTTTCTACACCTTGGTTCCCACCCACCACCCTGGAATAGTCATGGGTGCATGTGCAATGTCACCAGTGCATGTGTACTTCACTGCTGCACATTGTTGGAGGTCGAGGGGTGTGGTGTTGAGTGTGTGCAGATGAGAGTTGTTGCCCGGCTAGGCCCCTGCCTCCATGTTGGCCTTGGCTTACTGGCCATGCTGATTGATTTGTGCTTGTGTAGGTGTGATGGTAGTTTGTTGCTCAGGACACCTGACTGTGGTTCATAGTGTGAACGACATTTAGCTTTGTCATCACAGTGGTATTTTTATTCAGCCCAGGGTCACCACATTGTGGGGGCCCTGGGGGTGGTGCTGTGGTGTGTCTGTGACTTGCTGTGTCAGTTGTTGTTCCTACGTGCCTGTGTGACATGTGTGTTTTGTGCTCCCTCTCACCTGACAATGCCTGCTTGCCCACATAGGGGATTTGGATCCATGAGTTACCTTAGTGTGGCAGTGTATGCACATCTGTATGATTGGTATTCAGCTCTCCTCATGTGTTGTGTGGTTGCCTGGGGACACTGGCACCCCCACCCCTCACCTGCTGTGTATGATGACAGTGTTGGTCTGCCTGTTTGTGTTTGTGCATCTGCACCACTGCATTGGCATATCTTGGGTGTGCCATTGGCTGTATGTTGTTTGGTGTGTTTCCCCTGCTGTCCCTGGGACTCCTAGGTCATCGGTCAGCACAGTGATCATGGTTTGTGTGTCCCATTGCTGCCATGGTATGGTATCTGTTCACCTCACATCTGCTGTCTCCACAGGGTATCTGCATTTGTGTGCCCATTGGTGCAAATATGTGGTTCTGCATTCTGATGGTCACTTCTGTCATTGTGTCATTGATGACTGTTGACGGTCTCAGCCCCCATGGGTGTTGTTTGTCTGCACATGGCCAAAGGAATGTTTCATTTGCACTGCAGTATTTGGCTCCCCCAATTTATGTTGCAATGGGACACATACACTACTTTGCCACAGATGAGTTTTTGGTTCTGTGAGCAGGAATGATCCATGCAGTTTGGCAGTTGCAGCTCTTTCTTTGTCAACAATTACCTTTTGGTCACTGTGATGATGAGGGTGTAGACCCCATTGCCACAATGGTCAAAATGTGCTTCAGCTATGGACCCCACACTTGCCTTTTGGTCACTGTGATGATGGGGGTTTAGACCCCATTGCCACAATGGTCAAAATGTGCTTCAGCTATGGACCCCACACTTACCTTTTGGTCACTGTGATGATGGGGGTTTAGGCCCCATTGCCACAATGGTCATGGGCTGTTTAGCATTGTGGGTGCCACACACATATATGTGTGGCACATGTGCTAGGGGGTCACATTGTATGTTGAAAGTCATGTTCGGTGTTGTAGGCATTTGACACAGCCTACACACGCTTGTCATGGTGGTGGGGGGATGTCTTAATCTTGCATTCCCTAGGTTGTGGTGTGCTTGTTGTGTCATGCATTGTCCATCCTATGAGTGGGGGTGGTAGTAGTGGTAGGCATCCAGCCCCCCTGGCTAAGGGTGGTAGTAGTGGTGGGCATCCAGCCCCCCCTGGCTAAGGGTGGTAGTAGTGGTGGGCATCCTGCCCCCCTGGCTAAGGGTGGTAGTAGTGGTAGGCATCCTGCCCCCCTGGCTAAGGGTGGTAGTAGTGGTAGGCATCCTGCCACCCTGGCTAAGGGTGGTAGTAGTGGTAGGCATCCTGCCACCCCTGGGTGAGGGTGGTAGTAGTGGTGGGCATCCAGCCCCCCTGGGTGAGGGTGGTAGTAGTGGTGGGCATCCTGCCCCCTGGCTAAGGGTGGTAGTAGTGGTAGGCATCCAGCCCCCCTGGCTAAGGGTGGTAGTAGTGGTGGGCATCCTGCCCCCTGGCTAAGGGTGGTAGTAGTGGTAGGCATCCTGCCCCCTGGCTAAGGGTGGTAGTAGTGGTAGGCATCCTGCCACCCTGGCTAAGGGTGGTAGTAGTGGTAGGCATCCTGCCACCCCTGGGTGAGGGTGGTAGTAGTGGTAGGCATCCAGCCCCCCCTGGCTAAGGGTGGTAGTAGTGGTAGGCATCCAGCCCCCCCTGGGTGAGGGTGGTAGTAGTGGTGGGCATCCTGCCCCCCTGGCTAAGGGTGGTAGTAGTGGTAGGCATCCAGCCCCCCCTGGCTAAGGGTGGTAGTAGTGGTAGGCATCCAGCCGCCCCTGGGTTGGGGTGGTAGTAGTGGTAGGCATCCTGCCCCCCTGGCTAAGGGTGGTAGTAGTGGTAGGCATCCTGCCACCCCTGGCTAGAGGGTGGTAGTAGTGGTAGGCATCCTGCCCCCGTGGGTGAGGGTGGTAGTAGTGGTGGGCATCCTGCCCCCTGGCTAAGGGTGGTAGTAGTGGTAGGCATCCCAGCCCCCCTGGGTTGGGGTGGTAGTAGTGGTAGGCATCCTGCCCCCTGGCTAAGGGTGGTAGTAGTGGTAGGCATCCTGCCCCCTGGCTAAGGGTGGTAGTAGTGGTAGGCATCCTGCCACCCTGGCTAAGGGTGGTAGTAGTGGTAGGCATCCTGCCCCCCTGGCTAAGGGTGGTAGTAGTGGTAGGCATCCTGCCACCCCTGGGTGAGGGTGGTAGTAGTGGTAGGCATCCTGCCCCCCTGGCTAAGGGTGGTAGTAGTGGTAGGCATCCAGCCCCCTGGGTTGAGGGTGGTAGTAGTGGTGGGCATCCAGCCCCCCTGGCTAAGGGTGGTAGTAGTGGTAGGCATCCTGCCCCCTGGGTGAGGGTGGTAGTAGTGGTAGGCATCCAGCCCCCCTGGCTAAGGGTGGTAGTAGTGGTAGGCATCCTGCCCCCCCTGGGTGAGGGTGGTAGTAGTGGTAGGCATCCTGCCCCCCTGGCTAAGGGTGGTAGTAGTGGTAGGCATCCAGCCCCCCCTGGGTGAGGGTGGTAGTAGTGGTGGGCATCCTGCCCCCCTGGCTAAGGGTGGTAGTAGTGGTAGGCATCCAGCCCCCCCTGGCTAAGGGTGGTAGTAGTGGTAGGCATCCAGCCGCCCCTGGGTGAGGGTGGTAGCAGTGGTAGGCATCCTGCCCCCCTGGCTAAGGGTGGTAGTAGTGGTAGGCATCCTGCCACCCTGGCTAAGGGTGGTAGTAGTGGTAGGCATCCTGCCCCCCGTGGGTGAGGGTGGTAGCAGTGGTGGGCATCCTGCCCCCTGGCTAAGGGTGGTAGTAGTGGTAGGCATCCAGCCCCCCTGGGTGAGGTGGTAGTAGTGGTAGGCATCCTGCCCCCTGGCTAAGGGTGGTAGTAGTGGTAGGCATCCTGCCCCCCTGGCTAAGGGTGGTAGTAGTGGTAGGCATCCTGCCACCCTGGCTAAGGGTGGTAGTAGTGGTAGGCATCCTGCCCCCCTGGGTGAGGGTGGTAGTAGTGGGTAGGCATCCTGCCACCCCTGGGTGAGGGTGGTAGTAGTGGTAGGCATCCTGCCACCCCTGGGTGAGGGTGGTAGTAGTGGTAGGCATCC
>CAWUFW010031134.1:0-16022 GCA_963921515.1 Calotriton arnoldi
CTGAAGAGTTCCTTCGAGTTGCCGGCATTGGTGGAGATCTTTTTTTGGATGAAGGTTCGTTTGGTTGACCTGATGAGTTGGTGGTATTCAGTCATGGCGTTCTTGTAAGTGGTCCGGTTTTCCAGTGTTTTGCTGTTTCGCCAATCCTTTTCGAGACGTCTGCAAGTGCGCCTGAATTCTTGGAGATCTGTGGTGAACCAGGTGGCCTTCCAGGGGCGTTGTCTGTTGGGGTTGCGGAGCGGTGCAAGTTCGTCTGCGCAGTTGGAGATCCATCTATGTAGTTCTTTGGCTGCGAGGTTGGCGTTGGTCGAGGAGGGTGGGGCGTCGTGGTTGAGGGTGGAGTTGAGGTGCTCCTCGCTGACCTTGCTCCAGTTCCTTCAGGGTGGGTGGGGTCCAGATTTGGGGGCGGTGGGTTTGTTGAGGTGGAAGTTCACGCAGTGGTGGTCCGTCTATGGGGGTTGCGTGGTATGGCTGAAGTGGATGTTGTTACCTCCTGTGAAGATGGGGTCGAGGGTGTGTCCTGCCTTGTGGGTGGGGGTGGAGACAAGTTGTTTCAGTCCGAGGTTGGCGAGGTTGTCTAGGAGGGTGGAGGAGTTGGGGTCGTTGAGGTTGTCGAAGTGGAAATTGAGGTCTCCGATGAGTATGTAGTCCGTGGAGGCGATGGCGTGGGGTGCGACGAGGTCTGCGATGGTGGTGGTGAATGCGGTTCGAGGTCCAGGAGGTCTGCAGTGCCACAGATGTGGTGGCACTGGAGCTGCTAGCCGGTCTGTCTTCTGTGCCAAACCACAGACCCTGCCCACTGTGAACAACATATTACATCAGTCACTTCATGGTCAAGTCCAGGTAAGTGTTTCACACAAAACAACATGCTCCATTGCTAACACAGCAGCACCAATTCTCTCAACAGTCACAGCACATATTCATGCTTGGCTGACAACTTGTTTATCATTATCCACCACAAATGTTGTTCTACTGTCCCTAAACTCCTACCCCTACAATATCATGGCTAGAATTCCAAAAAGGCTGTGCTGTCTAAATTTATCTTCTACTCCTCTGGCCTATGCTTTGTACACCACCAATCTTTCCAGTATACACCAAATCCCCTAGCCCCAAGTGCATCAGAAGACATTTCAGCTGTCCAGGATACTGGGTCATCCTGAAGCCACAGAGTTCCATGGTTGTACTGTTTTAAATAACTACCAACCAAACTACCAACCAAATTGAGGTCTTTTTTCACTAAGTTCATTATTCTGATCCTGTGATGGGGTTTAGATGCCATTTACATCTTAAAGGCCTATTGTTTACAGAAGGCCCTTCCAGGTGCAGCAACCATGCATGCAAATTTCAGACGGCCTAGTACTTGTTGATTATATATCTCAGTTCACACTTCTCTCAACACATAGTTTCTAGCAACATCAAGTTCAAGTTTCCTCATTTTGTTAGCTAGCAAGTGTGACAAAAGGGCCACCAACACCAGATCCAGCTCCAGCCCCAGAAATGTCAAACATGTGCATACGCCCTCTGTCTTTTCTGGTGAAAATGAACCACCAAAGACACTTGACTCTGCCTTAAAATTCTGCATCAGTCTTCTACACTCCCCCACCATACATGCCCTGCCCACGAACAAGAAACCTTCTAGGTACTGCAGTAACTGCTCAGACCTCAACTTCAGCTTCCCAACACATTCCAGGAAAGCACCTTATTTTTCAAAAACAGCACAGGCTACCAAGCATTCCATCAGCATGGCCTTGCCCACAAAGAACCTATCCTGGAACTGGATGTCCAGCAGCTGGAAGGTATCAGGATGGATTAGCAATAGCTGGAATGCCAGCTTGATGCCAGTTTTTCACATTCTTGCCCCTGAATCGCAATTCTTCACTATGCCTAGTGGCAGGTCAGTGTTGGAACACTCACTTTGCTTGATTAAATTGTTCACTTAACACCCTTCCAGGTAGGATGGATATTGTTTTAAGCGAAACTCACCCGTCACCTTCTGTGGCACTACATCTAAAGGTGATATCATCACCTGCTTCAGGGAGGTTCACCTGCTATATACCCTTTCCTCACTTCCGAAGTAAATTTCTCCTGTACAACTTCCATCAATTTTTTTTACTAGATTTCAGGCTTTCTGCCCATCTTCCCACCCATGGGCTTGAATATGGGATTCCAAAATCTTCCATAAACCCTGCACCCAGACTACTGCTGTCTCTTATCCAGGTACCTCTCCAGCCACCATTGCATGCTCCCCACTTTAACTGGTGCACCTACTCTTCCCTCCGCTTCTCACCTCCTTGCCTCCAAATCACTGCAAGACATGGTATGGTACTCCACATTTCGAACACTAATTGTGGAACCTAATAGTGGCATATTCCTCCTTTATTCGAGTTCCGACATGCCCCCTTTCGGCCACACCTGGCTAGCTGCCTTCACCGCTCGAGTGAGGCACCCTGGTGAAGGTAAAGGTAATATGCTTGCCACATGCACAAGTGGTATAGGCCTCATCTGAGCCATGAATTGCAACCACAATTCATTATCCAGCTCACCCAATGACATACTGGGATTCATAACTTCTCATTAACTGAAAACTTTGTTGTAGTGTAACCATGCTAGGCCCCCAAAGCTGATGCTGACTGCCCTGACTACATCTAGTTACTCACACAGAGCCACACTGCATTACAGTGTTTTCTCACAAAGGATATTTGCATAGATAGTAAAAGTAGTGCTCCCTGTGTCTACATTGGTCAGCACCCTGGCAAGCTCACTCTCCTCCACCTTAAATCCCTTTGTACATCTGGTCTCTCTATGTAGCTAATATATTATTTCGCCCAATTTTTTTTTTTAGTACTCTGCAACAAATAAACATTCAGGCTCTGACCCTGAACTAACCTCTCCCTGCTCTTTCCCGTTGCCTCCTGTCTTGTCCTGAGAATCCTCCCCTACAAATCTTAAGTCTGCCCCCTCACTGGGAGTCATTTCTTTCCCATCACCAGCTTCCCCGACACCCAAATGTAATGCTTCAGTCCTCTTGTCAGCCATTGCTCTGATTAGTTCCACCATCGCACTCCTCGGTACCATAGTGTGCCCCCATTTCTGAAGGAACCTGTTCTACAATTCCACTGCTTTCTGAAACCTTTCAGGCTCCAAACCCACAAGATACACTTTCCTCCTACCTGACCTTCCAAGCTCACCTCTCTCTCCTTGCCATCATGTCTCTCACCCTCAATCCAAATGCATTTCACAAGTCCCAACATTCTCATATTCAAGATGTTTCCTGCTCCACCTCTGGTTCCTTTCCCCTGCCTACTCTCCTTTTTCTGCTCTCCCCAATGACAGTTTTTTCTCATCCTGCACTGATTACAGCTGATGCTAGCCACTCTCCTTCTCCCTGCAACTCCGATTCCTCCTCCAATCGTCACTAGGGCAGAAATCTCAGTAGTACCCACCATCTCGGAGGTTTGATGTGTCTACCATCATTTTTGCACCCCTAACACCCTCACAAACACCACTCTCCATCTTCTGACCCTTGACTATCTGTGTTGTCTTCTATGAATCCGCCATCCTCGTTTTCTTCCCCAGCCACACAACCACTCTGCTAAGCTCCCTGTGACGCCACCCGCACAGGTGCATGGCCTCTGCCCCAGGCCCTGGCGTCCTTTGTAGCATTACCACTGCCGATTTCAGAGCAGCGCTGTTCTCTACTTCCCCACTGGCATCCTTACTCTACGATTGCAAATCTCCCACATTCCCACTCTCTTCGTTGTGATACATAGATCATCTTGGGGGAAGGGGTGGGGCTCTACACCTTCGCCATCTTCGTCTGTGCTAAATCGACTGCCCTTCGCTGACCACCTTTGCCCACTGCCTGTTGACCTGAAGCCTCTATCCTCTGCCCAGAGGGACTTTCTAAAGCGTCCTGAGTTATGTATTGCAGGAAAGCACGGTAGTCTAATCACCAGGTACGAGCCTTGGAAAGTGCCTATCACTTTAAACCATTCTACTGTTATACGGAAACATGTGCATATTCATTGCGTTAAGATTTTTACAATAATAAGGCGAACAGGGCATATTTACCTTTTTCCAGAAAACTCTTTCTGCATTTTTCTTTCTATTTGCTTATCTGAATGGTTTACCAGCAATGAATTCAATCCTGACACTGGCATTTAGTCTTCTTAACTGGCCTTTATTAGCTTTTGGTGGCACTCAGATTCGAAAAAGAAGCAACAGTTTCCATTATATTATGTGAATTTACAAGCCATTTTCTTGCTTCTCTGTTTATTTTAGAAACTTAGAACTCCAATATCCAACCTTGGCATTGCAATCCTGAATTGCATACTCATTTGCCTGTCTACCTCATATTCAAATAAATAGTTGCTAAGTGTGCTTTTAGATTTCTTTTGATGGTTATTGAGAGGGTTGCGAAGTATTATGTAGTCCATAATATAAAATTCCCATGGAGACTGAATTCTGAATCGGTCTAATTGTTCCTGCGGCCCTGCTGCAGTTCATATGATTAACGTTTCATTCACCAACAATTTCCATTGCCTTAAATTCAGAACATTGTTTTATGTCTGTTAATATTCCGAGACATCTCCACATCAGGCATTGTTCCTTCCTTTGAGATCCTATTTCTCGCTTTAGTCCAAGATATAATAAGTCATCTGCGTACATAAACGCATGATTATTTGTAACCTCCATAGTGGAATGGAGTTGCACTATGGAAATGCACTTCTTGACAAATAATTTATCTAACCAATATGCTGGTTTAGTACCTGCACATAAACATTCTTGACTTTAGCTTCCCAGAGGGGTTCCACCAACTCAAGGCCAGGTGTTTGTACATTCCGGCTG
Organism: Calotriton arnoldi; assembly: GCA_963921515.1. NCBI lineage: Eukaryota > Metazoa > Chordata > Amphibia > Caudata > Salamandridae > Calotriton > Calotriton arnoldi. The sequence goes on from CAWUFW010031134.1 coordinate 4,849, forward strand.
CAATATGTATTTAAATTATTATGCTTTTCAATTTCTTAACATGCTTACAAGCAGTGTGTTCACATACGGTTTGTAATAAATTGTATTTCTTTTGGAACTAAAGCCTTGGCAATTAATTATTATTTTACTAAGTGTCCTACTGTGTCCTTGTTCTACATAACATTTAATTTACACGAGTTCATTGAATGGTCACTTTCCATATCAGAAATAGTTACCCTGGACATTCAGTTTTCTATCAAATACCTCGAGCAAATGCAGCACTTTTCTTTCAGTGTTACAATGTTCTCAGTACATAAATTAGCACATTTCGTTTTGTTTACAGTTGTCATCGTTACTGGGTCGTTTGGATGTGTGATAGGACATAGGGAACGGTAATATTTTCATTTGATTTTGTATCTCATTTATTTGCGCTGTAAAAGGCATAGTAAACTCTCCATTGGTTGATTACTGACCCGATTAGGAAGCAATATCTCATGTATTTGGAGCAATGAGTGGCCCACGTGTTCAATTTGAGTAGCTGATTGCAGCTGGACGGCACCATCACCTATTTTTAGGTTCCTATTAGTCTTCAATGTACTTTGACCCACAACAAGAGAGAGAAAGGTAGAAGATGGAGAAAGCAGGAAGAAGAAGATTGGAACACAACTACAAAGGAATAGATTTAAAAGCACTTACAACAGCCATATAAAGTTAAGGAAGTGTAGGGGGAAAGAAGCATGTGGTAAAATCAAGACTAGGCACCCCAGGGCCCAGATTTACCAACGCTTTAGATAAGGTTTCCAATGCAAAGCCTTCACAAAGTAAGGTAATGTTTTATTGTTTAGTTAATTAAAAGCATAACAATTTTAGGCACAAAATAAACAGGGTACAGCCGGTTTCAGAATTAAAACAGACTTGATTAATACATCGTCAAGCATTCATTCCTTGTGTGGAAATAGTCAAAACAATATACATTACTTGAGAACGCAGAATACACGAGGCTAGCCAGAACCAGATAGCACAAACTTCATTCTTAAGATGGAACAAAATAAACATATCGTCGGAAGTTAGTTCAATGTGCAAAATAAGGAGGTTGAGTCTGTGTGCAAATTGAGCAAAGCAAACGCTGGACTGGTTTGCTGGGAGCATAAAGTGCATTGGGATAATTAGAACTGTCACAAAAGCTTCATTCTTACATAGCAGCATGATAGGTGACTCGTCTAAGAGTTGATTCAATGTGCAAAAATGAGCAAGGTAAACATAAACTCCGTTCTTAGTTTTAGACCTTCTTAACTTGCATGATATTGCTAGCAAGTAAAGTGCATTATGCATTGTGTTCACTAAAACGGCCACACTGGTAACTTTCTTCAATTTAGACATGATAAATGCTTCACCCAAAAGTTGATTCTAGTGCAGAATGAACAAAGTAAATGCGGACTTAGTTCACAAGGAGCACAAAATGCATTGTGCTGGCTAGAACTGTCACACAAGCATCATTCTTAATTTGCAATATGAAAAGTACTTTGTCTAGAAGTTGATTCAATTTGCAGAATGGGCAGGGTAAACACAAACTTCGTTCGTGGTTTAAGACGTTCTTAAATGGCGTCCTGAGACTTCATCTAAATGTTGGATCCAATGTCCACTATGAACAAGGTAAAATACAAACTTCGTTCTTAGTAGAAAATATTCTGAAATTTGCACATGATAAAAGCTTCATCTAGGTAATTTCAATGTGTGAAGTGAGAAGGGTAAACCCAAATTTTGTTCTTATTTAAGGCATTGTAAGAATGTTTTCTACAATTGATTCAATGGGTAAACAGGGCCCGTAACTTTCTATTGCTTGACCAACAATTCGGATAGTGAACTCAATACTGTTAAAAATGCAGCAATATTAAAAAAACAAAACTGTGCAGTGCACCCTGTAGGAAAAGTCTATATTTAAAAGTTAGGTGTTGGCGGGGCATTCTTGCTCATAACTTTGTAAGTTCCCTTCAGGAATTTCCAAAATCTAACGGTTAGCTGAACATGAGTCCAACTTAAACATGTTGCTATTGCATTTTGACATTGCCTGAATCCTAAAATGTGAAATACGGGAATTAACCAATAATGCCTCAGGTCAGTCAGTTTGTTGCAAACACAGACAACATGCAACAAGGATTCAGATTTGTAGTTACACAGCCTGCAATTCAAGGCCTTTGTGCCTTTCAGTCATCCAAAGAGTTCAGGTGGGATTTACTATCCAAAGCAAATCATAGTTCGTGTTGCATAGTAACTCAAAGTAACACAATTTTGTGCAAAGCGCTGCATTACTTTCCATAAAATAGAGGGGCATATTAGCAAGGGCCATTATCTCCGCTTTTTGGCTTTAAGAGGCAAAAAGCGGAGATAATATTACCGCCCTATTACCAATGCGGGTGCTAACATGCATTAACGCATGTTAGCACCTGTTTTCCCACGCCTCGCTCTGCATCTCTAATGAGATGCAAAGTGGGCGTTCCTTCCCAGGATAACAGGAGAAATGTCGCTAACCGACATTTCTCCTATTATCAAGCTGCAGGCGAACATGCAGAGCGATTAGAAAAGTAGCGCTAACCGCGGTTAGCGCTACTTTCTAATGCCTGCTCTCAGTATGACTTAGCCATGATATCCAATGGAAGGTGGATATCATGGCTGAGTCTGTCCTGCCCTATCAGCAAGCTATCGCCAAAAGTTGTGTGATTATCGCTGGATTTCCAGCGATAATCGCTGACATTTGGCAGTTAGCGCTTGCAATTTTATCACTGTTGAGATGAGCGTTGCTGATAGCACGCTATCTCAGTGATAAAATTCAGCGTTAGTCAGGCGATAATTATCCTCGCGCTAATCGCGCTGAGCGATAATTATCGTCGGACCTTAGTAATATGCCCCAGAGTTCCATGAGTGGTACATGGGCATTCCCATGCAATGACCCATGGGTTATGACACAAATCCCTATTGTCAAAGAATCGTTGACAGGAATTTGCACAAAAATCCTACGCCTCCTCACGGCAGGCACAATTAGGATAAATATCTTAATTTCTCTTCATTTTTCCCAATTTGCATGTGTGCTGCACTCCGCAGCACACATACAACATAGAAAAAGCCTTACAACATAGATTTTGCAATGGACGGGAAACCTTCTAGTACAAAACCGATACTCCAGACAAAGCAGACACCCTTGCATTATGGCACAAGAGTGTCCGCACTGGAGCATGGCTGCCTAAAGTGCACCAGCTCAAGGAGAGAGCTGAGCAGCAGCACTTCCTAATCGATATGGTGCTGTTCTGCTCTCTCCCTGTCAAGCAATGCAGCACAGCAACTTTACTTGCTCCCCTGCATTGCATGACATCTTGATAAATCTGGGCCTAGTTATTCAGAAATTCCGGCATTTAGCAATTCCTGCAGTGGGCTCCTAATAAATACTTTGGGCCATTGCACTTATTTCATTTTGGTGGCCCCTTCGTTCAAGGCTGTTTCCCCGGTGTAAGCAAGACAAACAATTTTTTCAGAGAACCAAGGTTCCATCTTGTAAGTGCAGGCCCGATTCAGAAGGCTTCATTATCACGGGAGGTAGCTGAGCATGAGGACGTTCATCTGCAGAGTCAACCTTTGTGTGCATAGGGATTTGCAGAATCAGAAACATACACTTGGGTCTGGAAAAGGATTTGTCACCAGTTTGATGAGAAAATTAAGACCTCATTTATTCATATAACTCCAATCATTATTTTACAGGACCGAAGGCAGAGAACAAATGTTGGTTATGGAGGGATTGGTAACACATATAATTATGTTGTAGCTATGCCCTCAGTTTGTCCTCACAAACTATCCGACTGTGTGTCAGCCAAATCACGACCTGAAAGCCCCATTATAACTAGCCAATATTTCTTAATTAAAGCATACAAGAAAGACTGGTGTCAGTGAGCGGAAGGGAGCAAATAGGTGATGGGTGGACTGCTTTAATTCATCTCGACCACTGGGAATTAATCTTAAGAATATTATTACATACCTATCGTCTTTAAAATGCATGCCTTTACTACTGGCATACCAAAACGTTGACCATTACAATATGTTGCAGCACCATGCAGTGCTTGCCATTCAATTACAGTACTACTGACATTCAGATATATTTTATTTCTGCTCGCTAATAAATTGTCCCCATTTGACGAATCACCTCAAAAATTTCCAGACCAATGGATTTTTTTACATTGGCTGATGATGGAAAGTTTAGTGGTGATTTGTCAAGTGGGCACAACGAAAAAAGGGAGGTCCTGAAACATGTTTTTCTCCAATGCATTTTCCATAGACCTTTGTTTCGCACATACTGCTAAAATGGCTGAACAAATTTTAATTACATTTGCAAGAATATAGATTATAGTGTGTAGATGATCCTTTTACAGGTAAGTAGGGTAATTTAAAGTTATAAGGCATATTAACTTGGTGATATCTGAGGCTGCAGTAGTTTTGCAAAATGTTGCGGTATTTCGCGAAAGTACCGGGGTACATAGCGATGACAAGGCATTATGTAATCAGCTAATGACTGCCTTTCCATTAGATAAAGACAGCCATGTTGTTATAAGTACACTTTGGTTGTGCTCTGGGTCAGGGCCTTGGATAGAAGTAAGAAGTAAGTTTATTGTTGTTCCCTGCCTATAACACTTAATTGAAAACTACATGGCTGCATTTTGCTTTTTGTAAAGATGGCCATTAGCCAATCAAATACTGCCTTGTCATCTGTATACCGCAACGTTACCATGGTATACCATGGCACCATATATAACTACGTATTTTGACACTTAGAACTTTAGCACTGCTTAAGCTATTTACACCTACTACCAAAAATAACCATTAACACCCCATAATCTATATACATATGACATCTACACTTGTTCCCACACTTTCACAATACGTCTGTTTAAACTACCACACTCCACTTTACACCACTTCACTGTATGCTATTTGACTCTACACCACTGCACAATACGCTATTCCACTCTATGGCACCCCACTCTACGTCACTCCACTATATGCCACTCCACTGTACTCTAATCCACTGTATGCCACTCCACTCTACATCAATCCACTCTACGCCACTCCACTCTACACCATTCCACTGTATGCTTTTACACCTTATGCCACTTCATTCTACAACACTCCAGTCTATGCTACTCCATTGTATGTCCCTTCACTGTATGCCACTCCACTCTACGCTCTTCCAATGTACGGAACTCCACTGTACAGCACTAAACTCTACTCTATGCCACATTAAGCCACTACACTCAATGCCACTCCAGTTCATGCACTCCACTGTACGCTATTCCACTATACGCCATTCCACTCTATGTCACTTCACTGTATGCTATTAGACTATACGCAGCTACACTCTATGCAACTCCACTCCACGCTATTCCACTCTACTCAACTACTCTCTACCCCGTTTTACTGTACCCCACTCCGCTCTACGCCACTTCACTGTATATTATTCTACTGTATGCAACTACACTCTGTGCCACTCCACTCTGCTGTATTCCACTGTACACCACCCCACTTCATGCCACTCATGCTACACCACTCCACTGTATGCAATTTCAATCTACACCACTTCACTCTATGCCACTCCAGTTTACGCCAACCCACTGTACCACACCCCATTTTATGCTATTCCGCTCTCCGTCACTCGTCTATATGCCACCACACTCTATGCTGATCCACTGTAAGCCACTCCACTCTACACCACTCAACTCTATGCCACTCTACTCTACACCACTCCACTGTGCACTACTACACTCTATGCCACTCCATTCTATAACACTCCAGTCTATACCACTCCACTGTATGCACCTCCACTGTAAGCCACTCCACTCTGCCCTATTCCTCTGTACACAACTTATCTCTACAGCACTACACTATATGCTATGTCACTCTATGGCACTCCACTTTATGGCACTCCCCTCTACACTACTCCACTGAACGCTAATCCACTGTACGCTACTCAACTCTACGCCACTCCACTCTACACTACTCCACTATATGCCACTCTACAACACTCCACTGTATGCTATTACACTCTACACCATTCCAGTGTATGCCACTCCAAACTACCCCATTCCACTGTAGGCTATTCTCCTTTATGCCAATCCACTGTATTTCTACACCACCCCCCTGTACCCCACTCCCCTCTACTCCACTATGCACTATTCCACTGTACACAGCTACATTCTATGCCACTCCGCTCTATAATATTCCACTCTACCCACTCCACTCCACTCTACCCCACTCCACTCTACACCCCTCCACTCTACGCAATTCCACTCTACGCCACTCCACTGTATGCCACACTAGTCTATACCACTCCATAGTACCCCACTCCACTCTATGCCACTCCAATATACACTAGTCTACTCTATGGAACTCCACTTTACCCCACTGCACTCTCTGCTAGTCCACTCTACCCTATTTCACTGATCGCTACTCTACTCTATGCTATTCCACAGTATACCACTCCACTTTACACCACTCCCCTATATGCCACTCCACTGCACAAAATTCTGGTCTACGCCACTCCACTCAATGCCACTCCACTCTGCTCCACTCTATGCCACTGTACTCTATGCTTTTAAACTCTATGTAACTCCACTCTATTCCCCTCCACTCTACACTATTCCCCTCTGTGCCACTCCACTGTAAGTTACTCCACTCTAAGCCACTCCATTCTACACTACTACACTCTACGCTAATCCGCCCTATGGTGTTCCAGTGTACACCACTCCACTCTACCCAACTCTACTCAATGAGACCGTACTTAACTCAACAACACTCTACTCCCCCCCACTCTACCACACTATAATCCACTCTATAGCACTCTACTTTACAACAATGTACTCCTATCAATGCAAGTCTACAGCACTCTACTTTATTCTATGCCACTTTATGACACTCTACTCTACTCTGCAACACTCTATGCAACTCCCCCTAAGCCATTCCACCCCACTTTAATATACTCAACCCAACAATAGTCTATGACACTCCATTCTTCCATACTGTGCCACACTCTACCAGGGGTGGGTGAAACTCACAGAATTTGACTCTGCGGAATTCCATGGAGTTGTTAAAAACTTAACGAGATTCCGCAGAGTTCTACCAAAGAGAGGAAATAGGCCTGTTGTGCTGCTCACACTGTGAGTTAGCACCAGGAGCATGTTCCGCGCTGAAAAATCTGAGTGAATGGCCCACGCTGTGCATCAGAGGGTGCAGCAACTCAAGCTGATTTTTCTGCTGCTCGAGTACATATTCTAATTAAGGGGCAGCCTTCTGCCTGCAAATGGTTTTGACCACCTACACTAGAAAAATCTCACTGGATGTTCAACTTGCGACCTGAAATCATGCTGGGGATGCAAATTTCGCTCATGCTCACCAACATACTGTACTTGAACCGTGTGTGAGAAAAAATTCTTCCACATGGCGATTGGCAGAATTTTGACAGAAGTCCACGTTAGAAGAATAACGCAGAGTCACCAAAATTCTACCCATTCTGCAGGCAGAACAAATATTCCACCCACCCTACACTCCACTCTACTCTAGGCCACACCACTATACAGCACTGTAATCCACTCTGTGACTCTCCACTCCCCTCCACTGTACATCCTTTTTCAACACTCTACAACACACCAGTCTACTCCACTGTGCGTAACACCCCTCTACTCGATAACACACTACTCCACTGTATGCTACAGCACTCCAGAGGACTCCACTCCACTCTACTGCACTGCACAACACTTTACCACAATCTATTCCACTGCACAACACTCACTTTACACAGCTCCAGTCTACCACAATTTGCTCCACACCATGCAACTCCACTACAAGATTCTACTAAACTCTGTGACAGTATACCACATTGTACTTCACACTATGCCTCTACACTACACTGTACCTTCCAAAACTGTATGACACACCACTCCACTGTACTATACAAGATGGCACTCCAATTTGTGACAGTTTACTCGACTCTACGCTACACCTCTATGCTCTTCTACACTGCACGCCACTGTACTGCACAACACGCCACTCCTCTCTGCTCTATGACACTTTACTCAGTAGCCAAACTACATTAACTGCAACTTCCATCTCTACCATGTACTGTGTTTTCACAAATTATGTAATTTGTAATGTTATAAGTGTTGCAAATATGCATATATCCAACAAAATTCTCCATTAGTTGATGCCACTAGAGAACGGTGAGGCACACCAGAGAATCAATACTTTTCACAAAATTGATTTATTCTCAGTAGAGAATCACAGTGATGTGTTTTGCTCCAGCTGGGTCTTGATTTCACACACACACACAAACACGCGCACGTGCACACACACACACACACACACACACACATATGTATGTCTGAAGCCGCCCTGGTGGTGTGGCCTAGAGTAGAGTGGATATGTATATATTTATTTATTTTTTTTCACTGAAGAAAACATAGATTTCACAGACGTTATAGTTAGGAATTAGCATTTAAAAAACCTTAGAAATTCACTGAAAAAACCATAGGTTTCAGGGACGTTATAGTTAGAAATTAGCATTAAAAAACCTTTGAAATTCACAGTCACTGGATGATGTCATCAGTGATGTCATCAGTGATGTCATTTGAGGTATCATCAGTGATGTCATCAGTGATGTCACTGACCATGTCATGAATGATGTAATATGTGGCGTCCTCAGCAGTGCATTGTGGGGCGCAAGTTATAGTTAGCTCAACTAACTATAACGGCCAAATTTCTCTGGTTTTGTATGAGTGAAATGTCTATAACGTCCCTGAAACCTGTGGTTTTTTCAGTGATTTTCTAAGGTTTTTTAAATGCTAATTTCTAACTATAACGTCCCTGAAACCTATGGTTTTTTCAGTGAATTTCTAAGGTTTTTTAAATGTTAATTCCTAACTATAACGTCCCTGAAACCTATGGTTTTTTCAGTGAATTTCAAAGGTTTTTTAAATGCTAATTTCTAACTATGCCTACAGAGGTAGAACATGTGCAGAAAGAGGAAGAAAAGCGCAGAAAGAAGCAAGAGAAATGCAGAAAGAAGCAACAGAAGTCCAGAAAGACGAAGAAAGGTGCAGAAAAAAGCAAGAGATAAGCAGAAAGAACCAACAGAAGTGCAGAAAGAGGCCTTGTTGCAAAATCATCCTGTGCCCCCAACTTTTTGCTTACTGGTACTGGTGGTAACTGACTCTGACTAACCAGGCCCGGAGCCAGTGCTATGTTGAAAGACACTTAGAATACAGTGAAAACACCTACATACACTAGGGTACACTATGGGTTGGGGTACCCCTGTGATTGGCATGAACTCCCCTGTAAGGCCCAAGTACATAAGAGGGCAAGGGGGATTAAATCTACTTCTAAGTCAGAGGTGCAGAAAGAGGCAAGAGAAGTGCAGAAAGAAGCAACAGAGGTGCTGAAAGAGGCGCGAAGGGTGCAGAGAGAGGCAAGAGAAGTGCAGAAAGAAGCAACAGAGGTGCAGAAGTAGGCAAGAGAGGTGTATAAACAGGCAGGAAATGTGTAAGAGAGGTACGGAAAGAGGGGAGAGGGGTGCCATAAGAGGCAAGAGGGGTGCAGAAAGAAGCTAGTGAGGTACAGAAAGAGGCAACAGAGGTGCATAAAGATGCAAGAGAGGTGCAGAAACAAGCAAGAGAACTGCAGAAAGAGGCAAGAGAATTGCTGAAAGAAGCAACAGAGGTATAGAAAGAAGCAAAAGAAGTGCAGAAAGAGGCAAGTGAGGTGCAGAAAGAAGCAAGAGCAGTGCAGAAAGAACCAATAGAGGTGCAAAAAGAGGCAAGAGGGGTGCAAAAAAAAGCAAGAGACTCACAGAAAGAGGCAAGAGAATTGCAGAAAGAAGCAAGAGAGGTGCAGAAAGAAGCAAGAGAAGTGCAGAAAGAAGGAAGAGAGGTGCAGAAAGAGGGAAGACGAGTGGAGAAAGAGACAACAGGGGTGCAGAAAGAGAATAGATGGGTGCAGAAAGAGGCAAGAGAGGTGCAGAAACAAGCAAGAGACTCACAGAAAGAGGCAAGAGAATTGCAGAAAGAAGCAAGAGAGGTGCAGAAAGAAGCAAGAGAAGTGCAGAAAGAAGCAAGAGCGGTGCAGAAAGAGGGAAGACGAGTGGAGAAAGAGACAAGAGTGGTGCAGAAAGAGACAACAGGAGTGCAGAAAGAAGAGCAGAAAGAAGCAAGAGAGGTGGTGAAATAGGGACGAGGGGTGCAGAAAGAGGCATGAGGGATACAGAAATTTGCAAAAGAGGTGCAGAAAGAAGCAAGAGCAGTGCAGAAAGAACCAACAGAGGTGGAAAAAGAGGCAGGAGGAATGCAGAAATAGGAAGGAGAGGTGCACAAAGAGGCAAGAGGGGTACAGAAAGAGGCAGGAGGGGTGCAGAAAGAAGGAAGAGAAGTGCAGAAAGAAGCAACAGAGGTGCTGAAAGAGGCACAAAAGCTTCAGAAAGAGGCAAGAGAAGTGCAGAAAGAAGCAGCAGAGGTACAGAAAGAGGCAAGAGAGGTGCAGAAAGAAGCAAGAGCAGTGCAGAAAGAAGAGCAGAAAGAAGCAAGAGAGGTGGTGAAATAGGGACGAGGGGTGCAGAAAGAGGCATGAGGGATACAGAAATTTGCAAAAGAGGTGCAGAAAGAAGCAAGAGCAGTGCAGAAAGAACCAACAGAGGTGGAAAAAGAGGCAGGAGGGATGCAGAAATAGGAAGGAGAGGTGCACAAAGAGGCAAGAGGGGTACAGAAAGAGGCAGGAGGGGTGCAGAAAGAAGGAAGAGAAGTGCAGAAAGAAGCAACAGAGGTGCTGAAAGAGGCACGAAGGCTTCAGAAAGAGGCAAGAGAAGTGCAGAAAGAAGCAGCAGAGGTACAGAAAGAGGCAAGAGAGGTGCAGAAACAGGCAGGAAAGGTGCAGAAAGAGAGAACAGGGTTACAGAAAGAGGCAAGAGAGGTGCAGAAAGAGGGGAGAGGTGTGCAGAAAGAGGCAAGAGGGGTGCAGAAAGAAGCAAGTGAGGTGCAGAAAGAGGCAGCAGAGGTGCAGAAAGACGCAATAGAGGTGCAGAAACAAGCAAGAGAAGTTCAAAAAGAGGTAAGAGAATTGCTGAAAGAAGCAACATAGGTGTAGAAAGAAGCAAGAGAAGTGCAGAAAGAGGAAAG
>CAWUFW010031135.1:0-16022 GCA_963921515.1 Calotriton arnoldi
CTCCCGGCCATTTGTCTCTCCTTCATTCTCTTTGTGGAGGAGGTGCATTGGGACTTCCCACTGGTTCCCCCCACTGGTAGTCATCCCTGCGCCCCTCTCACTCTGCTGCAGCTTTTTTTGATGTTTTGTTGCCTCATTTCATCTGGATTGTGCCTGAGTGTGTGCCCTTCCATTCTGCTGTTTGGGCTGAGTCTGGTGGCTTGGTGGACTTATGCGACCCTTGTAGGGCCCTGCATTTGGCCTCACAGTCACGTGTTCTGTCGTTTTCTAGGGGTGTGTATTCAGACGGACACCCAGGTGCCATGGTTCTTATGTGTGTCATCAAGGGGGGATGCTGGTTCCCTTCCTTTTTGTTCATTCCCAGATATGGAGCATGTGCCTGTTGTTCAGCTCAGTCTACACTGTACTCACAGCTACTGTGGAGCTACTGTGGAGTGCTTCCTCACATCCCTTGTCCTGATGGATGCCTGCCTGTGTATTCCCATCCATCTGGCTGGTCCACTGTTTCTACGTTTTTTGCAGGCTTGCACTCCTGCCTTTTCTAGGTGCTTCTTTTTCAGCTTTTTGTCAACGCCATGGGTTTTCCAGACCCTCTTGGCCCCACTGGCTCTGATGTTCATCGGGGCTCTCTTCCGTCTGTTCCACCATATATCCTGGGTTCTTTCCCAACCTTGGGTGTCTGCCCGTCTCTGACTGCTGAGTCTGGGAGAGATAGCCTCTGCACTGCCTGTGCTCTCCGGGGCCTGTCTCCATTTTTTCTCTGGTTTCAGGCTTCTCATTGATCAGTGGCTTTAATTTCTGGGCCCCGGGCGGTCAGGGATTTCTCCGGTGGTAGTTGTCACCTCTCGTTCTCTCAGGGGCTCATTCCTTCTCCCTCTGTGGTCTTGTGGACCGATGCACGTGCCAGGGGAAGAGGCACAGCTAGGGGCTTCCTTGGCCCTGGGCTAATGCTCCCATTCTGGGCTCTCCAGTCTTAGTACTGGTGGGTTTTGGTGGCATTGTGGCAGGCACGGTTTTGCTCCTCTCCTTCAGCCTCCTGCTATCTGTGTTCGGACAGCCATCCTCAGTCGACCAGGAGGGAAGGATGTGCCGGTCTCTGTTTTCTCTTTTCTCTGGGGGATTGGCTGATTTGTGGGCCTTGGGGAGTCTCTTCTCTTTCTCAGCGGTCTCTCTTCCGGGGGTGGTGAAGGGGCATGTAGTTTCTTTTGGACTGGGTGTGCCCCTTCTCTTTCGGCCATTTATCTTCTGGTTCCGCCTTCCCTGACTGGATCTGTTTGCCTCGGGGAAGTGGCCCTTCTCCTTCTGTTTGCGGCATGATTCCTTCATGGTTAGGCCTGGGCATTTAATGCTTTCTTTGTCCCATGGCCCTTGCTTTCCCAGGTCCTCTGGGGATTTGGGTGGTTTTGACGGAGGTTCTTATGATTTTTCCGTACTGGTCTCAAGACTGTGGTTTCCCCTTTTTGAGGGTTTGACTGTTTGTCTGCATTTGTGGGTTCCCATACACCCATTTCCGCTGCTTGCTCGTCTTTTCAGCCCGTCCTCTTTCCTGCGCCTCCGGCTGGGAGTTTGACTCTTGTGAGGTTACCCTGTTGTCTCAGGGTTGTTCGCTTGCAGTGACTCAGACCATCTGGTTCTCTCATGGACCTATGACCCTGGTGTCTTGTAGTCATCATTGGTGGAGCTTTGGCTCTTGGTGTAGGGGGATGGGTCTGTCTCCTGTTTCCTGTGAGGTTTTCTGTTGGGTCTGCCGATCTCCCCTCTCTGTGCCCGCTGGGTCTCCATTCTGGCCTTCAGGGGCTCCGTTATGTCTTCTTTCTCTCCATTGGTGGCTCGCTTTTTTTTCCTTCTGAGTTCTGTCCCCTTCTCTGCGGTACCCTCCGGGGTCTTTCATTGGTGCTTCTGAAGTTGCCTGGTCCTACTTTGCACCCATGGTTTCCATTGGTCTTGACGGTTTTGTCCTTCCGGTGTTTTCTCCAACCATGTCTTCTCTGGAGGTTGTGGTTCTCCGTTCTCTGGATGTGTTGTAGGCCTTTCACATCTGCCGGGTTTCCTGTGTATTTGGGAGGTGGCTTCCTCATGTGTCGCCTGTGGTGTTTTTGGGTGGGGTCTTGTACCTTCTCTGTCACTTGTGACTTGATGGGTGTTGTTTTCCTCGCCCTTGGCATTGTTTCAGGGTGCGTTACTGCATGCCATTTGTACTGTTCCTTCATGGGTTTGTCCCACTTTTGTTTCCCACTACCGTCTTCGGTTGGGGATGGCTGTGTTCGCAGGGTTTGGCGCTCATGTTTTGTCGGCTGTGCATGATCTGGGGTTTGAGATATTTTTTGCATTGTCTTTCATGTATGTTGCGTCATCGTTGGTTTCTCTGTGGATCAATCACCATGCGCTTGGGTATGGGCTCATGCGTAAGGAATGGGACGGGAATACAGAAGAGGAGGTAATTCCCGGTTACTCACCGGTAATCATTACTCCGAGTCTGGTCTTTCCGTTCCATTCCTGAGCCCGTCCCTCCCTCCCTGGTTTCTGTTTATGGTGATTGTTTATTTGTTTTTCTTTCTTATGAGTTTCTTTGGTATTCTCAGGATGTCCTAGTGACATGCTTCCCCCTTTAAGCATGCTGGGTAGGCAGTGCCATATTGGGGGAAGTATTTTGACCTCAGCTAGGTAATAGTTTCTGTGGAGCAGGCGAACTGCTCATGCGTAAGGAATGGAACGGAAGGACCAGGACTCGGAGTAATGAAGATTACCGGTGAGTAACCGGGCATGTATTAAAACTACGCAGAGATCAACTGCTTCGCATGCTTCAATACACAATGGCCATCCTGCTGCAGTCTCTATCCGACGCCTTCACAGCTCGTCATGGTGGTAGAGGACAGTGAGGCTTTCTCGCCTCACCCCACCTTGTGACGAGCTGTGAAAGGGTGGGGTGATATAGTGCCAGTATTTGATTTACACTTAGTCCCTGGTGCTACAGGAATGCAGACTGGAAGGCCCAGGGCTGAGTTTACTTTTCTGTTAGGAGAGGGAGGTCCATAGAGTTGTACACTATGTCTTTGCTAGACTGATGACCTCAAAGGCCTCAGGGCTGTGAGATCATCAGCCTGGTAAATGTTAATTGAAAGCATCCTGCAAAATCTTTTTTTATGCATTAAAGCATGTAAGAAGACAGGAACATGAATTGTGGTGAGTGTTTTTGCACTGCCTGCCTAGCGACTTTCTACATTTTTAATATAAGCAAATCAAAATATTCCAATTTAATAGAAGAAAAAAAGCTATTTGGATGAAAATTTAAAGGGAGAGTAGCCCTGGCACTCTTATCAACAAGCTGCAGCTGGTTCTGGATCAATCTGGTGCCATGCACTCAACCTACATACCTCCCTTTTATGCTCCACTCCCCACTGCATCTCCGTTTCTATTAGGACATGATCAGAGAGACCACTAGCCAGTGCACATGTTTCACAGCAGAGAATTCAGTAACTGACATAAGTAAATAGTCTAGCATGGAGAATGACCTGTGTGTGCCCCGGAGTAGAAAGGGGGCTCTTTGGAATCGGGGTTGAAATGGCACCATATGTCCCTTAACTTCATGCCTGAGAGGAAGTTATTGAAATACACAGTCCCTTTTAGAGCTAGCGTACCTGCCTTGTCCTATTGCTTTTCCAGTCTGTCACTCCATTTAGGTCTCCCCTATGATTAGGACATCTGCTGGGAGTTGTGCAAAAACGGGTCCCAGGCTTCATAGGACGGAAGGAGTTAAGGTTGGAGGGACAAGTACACTCACCATTGAGGCTGGTGGCCCCCTGGTGTATTCCTCTGATTGAGACAAAGCATCCATAACGGTTGCGTCATGTCCGATGTATCGCGAAGCGGATTCTATTTCACAGGAGAACCGCCACCCCTGTAATCTCCTCTCAAATTCCATGTGAGCTGCTATAGTAAACCTCTCTCTGGCCAAGAAGGAGCAGTTGTTACCTATCAAGTGGGTATCCTGCAGCAGCATCACGTCTACCTTGTGCTGCTTTATTATATTGAGGAATGCTACCCTCTTGATCTTCATTAGTAACCTATTCATATTCCAGGCGATGCTTGTGGATCATTGTGAGGTCAATCTCGTGTCTGTTGCCATTGTGCAATCAATCAAAAGAAGGGGGGACTAGGAGCTAATAAAGGTCCAGCACCTCTGCTCATATCTGGAAGTTTACATACAAAAGGAGGGTGGCTGTTCCTAAAGAAGAGAGGCGGTTGGAATACTATGTGATCAAAGAAATCTTCCTTTTCCGAAGATAGAGACCTCACAAATCCAAATGGTTGTCATGCTTCATCATAGGGCTATGCTCCTCATGGGTCCGCTGGTGCAATGCCCCAAGGGGCCCGCAAGAGGGCTCTTTATCGGAGATCTTCTCCTTTTGCCCTTATGATGAGTGAGGGAATGTGAAGGCAGGGTGGTGTGTATAGTAAAATTTGTCTTAAAACTACCTAAGGAGTATTGTTTGATTTTTTTTAAAGTGGTACCCTTGGCAAGGCTAAAAACAGAGATGTGAGTGCTGTCAGTGGGATATTATGAACCATGACAGTCTCACAGTGTATCTAAGGAGGTCAACATGTTTCACGCCTATATGGTCCAGAAGGGATCTGTGGTGTTTCTTCAGGACCGGAAAGTAATAAATCCCTACCCTACACCAAAGCGGGATATGTGACTGGGGTTACAATGATGTTGAGAGAAAGCTAAAATTCGCTGTACCTATGAGTATGCTGAATCTCTAGCTAAATCCCAAATTCCAACCCTGCTGGTGTCTTGGTAAATGCACCTTAGATCAAGGCAGAGAACCACGTCCAAACTGCATCTCAATGTGGTCCCACGTGGATATGTGTTCGTGACCTACCCCTTTGTACCCTTCTGTAGGTCTTTTCTTTAGGAACAGCCCCCCTCCTTTTGTATGTTGCCATTGTGCGTCAAATACTTTAAGGCATGCTGCATTGTATGTCACTGGAGAACATCTTAGGTTATTTGTTGCTACGTTCTCCTAACATGTGAGATAAATGTTAGTAAAGCTAAAAGCCCAATCCTACACTTCTAGGACTTTAAGCATCTATTGAAAATACACCTTGTCCTCTATATCTGTGGGATCCAACTAGCCAGTAATTTTCCACAATGAAACGGAATGTTGCCAACATAAACAAGTAACCCAAAGATTAATTACTAATCAAGTCAGACTAGTCAACTTCATGGGTTGTACCCCATGGTGGATATACGTTCCTTTCACAATTGCCTCCCTGTCAAAACATCGATTTATCAGCAAAGATAGAGTTGCAGTGATGAATAAGTGTGTGCTTACACTTGAACCCTTCATTGTCCACATCCACTTCACTCAAACACACGTTGGTGCAAATGCTCCCCATCACCCCAGCCTAGTACCTTGATCTAGATATAGTAGACCACAAATGATGTGAAGAACACACTTATCTATTCTTTGTCCCCTAGTGGGGCCTGGCCGGGGTGAGTCATTGTTGTCGGTGGTGCCATCATGATTCACTGCTTCTTTCTCTGAGTCTGTGGATTCTTTGTTCAAGAAATCCTTGTTGCTTATCTTAGAAGCAGCAGCATCGACAAATGACTTGCGATATCTGGTACGCTATTTGCATCTGAGTCTTTACTCATTTGGTCTCTTGCTTCTTTGGGGTAGGGGGTTTCCAGTTCCCGTCTGAGTTGCTGTGCAATGACTGCCCAGATACCTCTAGGGGTGACAGTGTTGCACTTTACAAAGGCTGTTTGACTGCTTGTGGGTGTTCTTCCATCTGCGGCAAATCTTGTTACACATTTTCGGAGAAATATGTCTTGTTTTGGAAGATGATGTTAGCTGGATACTTCGACATATGCTTGAGGCCATTGAGCATAACTTTTGTTTGACGTGATCAAAGGATTGCATGTGTTCCTGCAAAAGTGTGGTATAATCTGTGAACAGCAGGATTATATGTGCTTCAAAGTGTCCTCCCCTTTCTCCCTAGTCATTCTTAGTATTAGGTCCTGGTCTCCGTAGGTCAGGTACCTGGCAATCAAGGGTCTGAGAAGAGCTCCTGGTGGTGGTTTCGGATTAAGTGAACAGTGGACCCATTCTATAAAGAAGCAGGGTGGGATTCCATCTCAGTGAAGAATGGTTCTGTGCCACCATTCCAAAAATACCTCAGTAGGGTGCCCTGTGCTTCTGTCTGGGTAATCCACAAAACTAAGATTATTGCTGCGGGAGCATCGCTTGACATCCTTCTACCATACTGCCAGTTTGTTCAATATCATTTCAAATCTTTATATTATTGTTTTGAGCTCACCACAATATCTTCCAGTTCAAGGAGTTAAATTTATACCCACTCCATCAATTTTTACTTCCAGTGCCTGTCGTGAGTCCTGCATGACCTTCAAAATCAGCCTTGTGGAGGCAGAGGTGTCCGCTTGTGAAGCCAAGTTAACTGGATTAAGAAGTGAGTCCCCTGTGAACCCTGGTGAAATCTGGAGTACTTTGGCTTATTTGTCCATCTTCCTTTCTTTAGGTATTGCACCTGCTTTGTCTTTTGCCATGGGTAATATTGTGGTGGTTCAACACAAGGAATAGTATGGGGGGTTGTACTTGCTTATGAAGCTCTTGGCTACTGCACAGATGGTGAACTTGCAGTGGTACTTTTGCTAGCCCTTAGAATTCAGGTGTGAGTACACCCTCTTATCTTGTGCCAAACTGCCCGCACACTAGCCAGGGGCAGCACATGAAATTAAGGCACTTAATTTAGTGTCTACCTTTTCAAATAGGGGGAACCTCCCATGTCCTTAAACACAAAGTAAAGGACCCTTTGTGCACTATATTACTCATCATTCCAGTGGAGAGCCTGGACAATAACTTTTATCCAGTATCATGTGGCATAGAAATTTATGTAGCATGTCTTCTCCCCCATGAAAATGCCTTACTCACACTCTAGTGCAATTATTTAATGGGATTGTAGGTGCAGGGAGGAGGATCTTTTCCATCTGACACTGAGAATTGCAGCTCATGGTTGCTGGTGCTGTGTCTTTGTAGACGCCCAGTCATTTCACCTTGAAGCAGGGCCATGACTCCACTCGCAGACACAACAATTGCAACCCATGTTACAATCCTCAGTGCCGTCTTTTAACTGACTTCCATTTTGGTGCTTTGTGCGCCAGCACTGGGTCGCCTGGATCGATGTCAGGGGAAGAGATCTGTCGGCCTCCATCCTCTTCTCAGGATGGAATGCCAGCAAGAGGCTACTTCTGTGACACTCCTCATGTACCGGCAGCCAGAGTTATCTTAGCAGAAGCCATACCGGAAACTCTGCAATATTATTCAGCATATCCAAGGCCATCTTCCTGGTCAGATTTCTGCACCATTTGCTTTCACGGCCTATTGAGTAGGCAGTACAAATTCCTCTGTTGCCGCCTGACATATCAGTCAAACCTGCCCCCAACTTTGCAGGCATCTATTCCAATCTCTAATGATGCCCTTTTCTAAATTCGGGGGCTTGTGTTGTGGCAGCATGGTGCAGGATATTCGGTGTCAGTGTCCGAGTGCTAACAATAGACGTCCACCACATTGCACACCAGACCATGCCCCCAAGAAAAAGGGTTTTGAAAGACAAAAACAAGAGAGAGAATTCTTGCAAAGGCTTAAAGGGAGCAGATTAAAGAACAGAGAGCACTAAAAGCAGATCCCGAGGAGGAACCTCCCTACCTTAGACTGGAGAGCAGGGCAACATAAAACCTTTGAGAAGACACCCTGTCAATAATTCAATGGTGTTTAGATCTCCCCAGGGTACCCTAAATTCCCTGATAGACCCCCACTGAACTCTTAAGGTGGTAGAAGATAATCCCACCTTCCTATCTACTGTATGAGGAAGCAAAGCATCTACCATAACCACTGTAGATTAACCAGCCAAATTGGAGAGCATGGGGTCTACTGAAACTGCTTGAGGTAGACTGGAGTCATGAATAGTATAATTAGAAAAAATCTAGTTTAAATAGTGAGGGATGGATGTTTCCTCCATATCTTTCTATTCATGCAATATGGGGTCTTTGAGCACAGGGGTAACTGGTACAGTCTTAGAAGTTGGATACAAACATGTGAAAACTGTTGCACTTGTACTAGGTTGGTCAGTCTGATCATCTGGCACCCCCACATTACTTGGATGTATCCCAAAAGTAAAGACAACCCTTCCTTTTCCTCAATCAAACCCTCCGGTCAGGAATAAGTGAAGCATCACAATCATCTTTATATACAATCCAATAACAAGAATAAGGAGAAGAAACAGAGGAAATGGATTTATCCTAAATCCCTATTTGCTCATCTCTCCTGCACTTACTGGAGCAATTTCTTTCAATAACTCTCAAAAGTCAGAAATGTAACATTTAGCAAGGGTAGCAATTCCAGACCACAATTTAGCAGCTTACCTGTGTGTAAAATAGCCATTAGAAAGTGATAGTCAGCTCCTCTCCTCAATCTGATGTCCTTGGGCTCCTTCCTGGAACACCTTGACAAGTACCAGTTTCCAGCCAGTTCAATCTAGGGGGCGGAGTCTTGGTGTCACTCCTACTGTCTTCATGAAGACTTCCTATCCGCTGGCACAAAACCCTGGAACAACTTTAGCAATCCTCCCCCACCCATAGGCCCAGCCTGGAACTGGAGGTTACCTCTGATGGAGGGGTAGTACCTGTGTCATTCTACCCAACTCAGCCGTGCCACTAGGAAGTGCAAAGCAGAGGTGCAAAGTAAGTCCAAAAAAGAAATTAGCACTACGGAAGCCTGTGCAGGCATACAGTAAAAAGAAATGTGAGGGGTGTCCGGGCACAGGCAGGGACCTCCCTCCCAACTCTAAGAGGAAAATGGATTAGAGATCTCGGAAGAGACCTCACAGACAAAGACTGGTCCTTTCTCCTAGAATTTCCCAAAAAGGTGTCTCGTAACGCCAAATTCAAACTCATACAATATATGATCCTTCACAGGGCATACCTCACCCCACATCGCATTAATTGCATATATCCCGATGCAGGCGTATGCTGCCCTAGATGTCAGGCGGAGGATGCGGACAAGCTACACATGCTATGGACGTGCCCACACAAATAGTGGGAGAAATCACAAGTATTCCCAACTGGGACACAGCAGAGAATTGCTTGCTGGGACGACACAGGCGCCCTAAATCACAGAAAGTTCAACTCTGCTTCATGGATATGGCCCTCCTCATAGCGAAGCGCTCCATCACAATGAAATGGAAATCTGCCTTCCCCCCTACACTAACCAACTGCCACGCAGAGATGGTCTGGTGGGGCGGAGCAGAAAGCGCTATCATCAGGCGAGAGGAATTCCGAGGGTTACGCAAAACACCTATCTCGATGGAATGGGACCAGATGCTAGAATCTCTTAAAGCTATAGACCCCTTTACGCCTCACTGCACATAAAACATAAAGCCCCCCTCTCCTCGCCATGCGATCTTGCAATTAGTCTTACTTAGCCTCGATTGACTACTGTGCCGAACCGTCCAAATGTCGTCCCTAAAAACTAAAAGATCCCCACATGAAACACATGTGAACGAAAGGTGAAAGTCCAGATCCGAATCCTAGTATCTCGGGGTGAGCCAGACGACCGAGTGGGGGGTGGGTGTTTGAGAAATGTTATGTTCTTTCTTTGATTTACTGGGCAATATATAACTGTAACACCTAGAATAAATGGTTACTCCTGAAATGCCAATACCCATAAAGGGTTACCATGTGCACGTATTAGCTACCAGCTGTCTGGACACTGTCGGAAATCACTTGTACATGTAGTCGAGAATGCCACACCATACTGTATAAACTCAATAAAAATATGTTAAAAAAAACAGTAAAAATAAATGTGGAACACTGGGGAGGGTAGCGTTTGTGGGACCAGCCACAAGGAAAAGATATTACTAAAATATATATATATATATATATATATATATTCACTGAAAAAACCATAGGTTTCAGACACGTTATAGTTAGAAATTAGCATTTAAAAACCTTTGAAATTCACTGAAAAAACCATAGGTTTTAGGGACAGTTATAGTTAGTTGGACATTTCACTCGTACAAAACCATAGAAATTCCCCCGTTATGGTTAGTTCAGCTAACTATAACTCGCGCCCGCAATGCACTGCTGATGACGTCACATATTACATCACTCATGACATGGTCAGTGACATCACTGATGACATCACTGATGACATCTCAAATGACATCACTGATGACATCACTGATGACATCATCCAGTGACTGTGTGTTTCTGTAAAGTTTAAATATGTTTAATATATATAGGGAAAGGCGTATTGAAGAATGAGTGGGTGTATAAGTGTCTGAATGGATGATTTAGTACGTGAGTGATTTACTCTACAAGTGAGTGATTAAATGTATCTTACTGAATGCATGGGTTAGTGACTAAACTGTGTGAATGTCTGTATCCGTCTGTCTGTTGGTTTGTAAGCGGCTGCATGAGCTTTCTGAATAGCTACATGAGTGTCTACATGGGTTATTGATTGATTGTCTGAGTATCTGTATGGGTGCCTGAGTGTTTGTGTGGGTGGGGTGTGTGTGACTCTGTGCATAGATGTGTGAGTTGGTGATTCACTGGGTGCATGGTTTCAAGAGTGCATCTGTGATGGACTGTATGGGTGGGTGAGTGTGTGTATGGGTGTGTTAGTGATTGAATGTATATCTCAGTGGTACATGTGTGAGTAACTACATATGTGAAAGGCAGTATATATGTGTGTTGGAGTATATAAATGGCTATAAGTGAGAGTGTGTGATTGTGAGAGTGGCTGTATGGATGAGTGCGTACTTGTATCAGTGATTGTATAAGAGCGTAAGAATGTGCTAGTATTTGTATGAGTAAGTGAGCTGGTGTGTGTATAACTGTATAGGTGAGTAAATGGGTGTGTGATTAAGTTTTTGCATGACTGACTAGGTGTGTGAGTACCTCTATGGATGAGTGGCGGTGTGTGAGTGTTTATATAGATGTATGAGTGCATATGATAGTCCTGTACTGAGTGACTAAGTATGAGTGACTGTACGGGTGAGTGAGTGGATGTGTGTGTAGACCTAAGAATCAGTGAGTGGGTATGTAGTTTTTGGTGTTGGAGTGTCTATGGTTTTGAGAATGGCAGTCTGTAATTTAGAGTGGGTTTATCAAAAGTTATATTAGGGTGTGAGAAGATGCATGAAATTATCACATGGATGATGTCATCAGTGATGTTATTTGAGATGTCATCAGTGATGTCATCAGTGATGTCATCAGTGATGTCACTGACCATGTCATGAGTGATGTAATATGTGACGTCATCAGCAGTGCATTGCGGGCGCGAGTTATAGTTAGCTGAACTAACTATAACGGGGGAATTTCTATGGTTTTGTACGAGTGAAATGTCCAACTAACTATAACTGTCCCTAAAACCTATGGTTTTTTCAGTGAATTTCAAAGGTTTTTAAATGCTAATTTCTAACTATAACGTGTCTGAAACCTATGATTTTTTCAGTGAATTTCAAAGGTTTTTAAATGCTAATTTCTAACTATAACGTGCCTGAAACCTATGATTTTTAAGTGAATTTCAAAGGTTTTTTAAATGCTAGTTTCTAACTATGCCTACAGAGGTAGGACATGTGAAGAAAGAAGAAAAAACACACAGAAAGAAGCAAAAGATGTGCAGAAAGAACCAACAGAGGAGCAGAAAGAGGCCTTGTTGCAAAATCATCCTGTGCCCACAACTTTTTCAGACGGGTACTGGTGGTAACTGACTCTGACTAACCAGAGCCAGTGCTATGCTAAAAGACACTTAGAATACAGTGAAAACACCTACATACACTAGGGAACACTATGCGTTGGGGTACCCCTGTGATTAGCATGACCTCCTCTGCAAGTCCCTAGTACATAATAGGGCAGGCGGATTAAAACTACCTCTTAAAACGCGCTACAGGGCGCGTTTGCACAGTGGTGAAGGGAGGGGGCCTGAGGTGACATGTGTGCAAACGCACCCCGTGGCGCGTTTTTAAGTTGCGGGATTAAGTCCCCTTGAATTCTGAGGGTCCCTGGGGCCCAACTAGCCCCCAGGTACCTACAGTTAGGACCACAGAGCTGAGTTGCAGAGGGCGTTCCGAGGCGACGCACCTTTTTCACCTCTCTGCAACGCAACTCTGTTGTGCTTACTGAAGGTACCTGGTGGGCTAGTTGGCCCCCAGGGTCGCTCAGGATTCAAAGGAATTAATTCCCCAACTTAAAACGCACCATAGGGCGTGTTTGCGCACATGTCACCTGAGGCCCCGCCCCTTCCTTCACCACTGTGCAAGCGCGCCCCGTGGTGCGTTTTAAGTTGGGGGATTAGGTCACCTTGAATCCTGAGGGTCCCTGGGGCCCAACTAGCCCACTAGGTACTTCCAGTAAGCACCACAGGCCTGCGTTGCAACGCCTGTAACAAATTGTGCAGTTGTGTTTAGGTAGTGAAGAGGGTCGTGCTGGGGGTAGTGTTTTAGGGTTTAGGGTAGTGCAGTGGTGTTTGTGTAGTGTAGGGGGTCATGCTGGGGGTAGATTTAGGGTTTAGGGTAGTGCAGTGCTGTTTGGGTAGTGTAGGGAGTCGTGCTGGGGGAGTGTTTTAGGGTTTAGGGTAGTGCAGTGGTGTTTGGGTAGTGTAGGGGGTCGTGCTGGGGGTAGTGTTTTAGGGTTTAGGGTAGTGCAGTGGTGTTTGGGTAGTGTAGGGGGTCGTGCTGGGGGTAGTGATTTAGGGAAGTGCAGTGGTGTTTGGGTAGTGTAGGGGGTACTGCTGGGGGTAGTGTTTTAGGGTTTAGGTTAGTGCAGTGGTGTTTGGGTAGTGTAGGGGTACTGCTGGGGGTAGTGTTTTAGGGTTTAGGGTAGTGCAGTGGTGTTTGTGTAGTGTAGGGGGTAGTGTTTTAGGGTTTAGGGTAGTGCAGTGGTGTTTGTGTAGTGTAGGAGGTCGTGTTTTAGGGTTTAGGGTAGTGCAGTGGTCTTTGGGTAGTGTAGAGAGTCGATGCGGGTGTAGTGTTTTAGGGTTAAGGGTAGTGTAGGGGGTCATGCGGGGGTAGTGTTTTAGGGATTAGGGTAGTGCATTGGTGTTTGGGTAGTGTAGGGGGTCTTGCGGGGGTAGTGTTTTAGGGTTTAGGGCAGTGCAGTGGTGTTTGGGTAGTGTAGGGGTCGTGCTGGGGGAGTGTTTTAGGGTTTAGGGCAGTGCAGTGGTGTTCGGGTAGTGTAGGGGGTCGTGCTGGGGGAGTGTTTTAGGGTTTAGGGCAGTGCAGTGGTGTTCGGGTAGTGTAGGGGGTCGTGCTGGGGGAGTGTTTGAGGGTTTAGGGCAGTGCAGTCGTGTTCGGGTAGTGTAGGGGGTTGTGCTGGGGGTAGTATTTTAGGGTTTAGGGTAGTGCAGTGGTGTTCGGGTAGTGTAGGGGGTCGTGCTGGGGGTAGTGTTCTAGGGTTTAGGGCAGTGCAGTGGTGTTTGGGCAGTGTAGGGGGTAATGCTGGGGGTGGTGTTTTAGGGTTTAGGGCAGTGCAGTGGTGTTCGGGCAGTGTAGGGGGTCGTGCTGGGGGTGGTGTTTCAGGGTTTAGGGCAGTGCAGTGGTGTTCGGGCAGTGTAGGGGGTGGTGTTTCAGGGTTTAGGGCAGTGCAGTGGTGTTCGGGCAGTGTAGGGGGTCGTGCAGGGGGTGGTGTTTCAGGGTTTAGGGCAGTGGTGTTCGGGCAGTGTAGGGGGTCGTGCTGGGGGTGGTGTTTCAGGGTTTGGGGCAGTGCAGTGGTGTTCGAGCAGTAAAGGGGTCGTGCTGGGGGTGGTGTTTCAGGGTTTAGGGCAGTGCAGTGGTGTTCGGGCAGTGTAGGGGGTGCTGCAGGGGTGGTGTTTCAGGGTTTAGGGCAGTGCAGTGGTGTTTGGGCAGTGTAGGGGGTCATGCAGGGGGTGGTGTTTCAGAGTTTAGGGCAGTGCAGTGGTGTTCGGGCAGTGTAGGGGGTCGTGCTGGGGCTGGTGTTTCAGGGTTTAGGGCAGTACAGTGGTGTTCGGGCAGTGTACGGGGTCGTGCTGGGGCTGGTGTTTCAGGGTTTAGGGCAGTGCAGTGGTGTTCGGGCAGTGTAGGGGGTTGTGCTGGGGCTGGTGTTTGAGGGTTTAGGGCAGTGCAGTGGTGTTCGGGCAGTGTAGGTGGTCATGCTGGGGCTGGTGTTTCAGGGTTTAGGGCAGTGCAGTGGTGTTCGGGCAGTGTAGGGGGTCATGCTGGGGCTGGTGTTTCAGGGTTTAGGGCAGTGCAGTGGTGTTCGGGCAGTGTAGGGGGTCTTGCTGGGGCTGGTGTTTCAGAGTCTAGGGCAGTGCAGTGGTGTTCGGGCAGTGTAGGGGTCTTGCTGGGGCTGGTGTTTCAGGGTTTAGGGCAGTGCAGTGGTGTTCGGGCAGTGTAGGGGGTCGTGCTGGGGGTGGTGTTTCAGGGTTTAGGGCAGTGCAGTGGTGTTTGGGCAGTGTAGGGGGTCATGCTGGGGCTAGTGTTTCAGGATTTAGGGCAGAGCAATGGTGTTCAGGCAGTGTAGGGGGTTTTGCTGGAGGTGGTGTTTCAGGGTTTAGGGCAGTGCAGTGGTGTTCAGTGCAGTGTAGGGGGTGGTGTTTCAGGGTTTAGGGCAGTGGTGTTCAGGCAGTGTAGGGGTCGTGCTGGGGGTGGTATTTCAGGGTTTAGGGCAGTGCAGTGGTGTTCCGGCAGTGTAGGAGGTCGTGCAGGGGTGGTGTTTTAGGGTTTAGGGCAGTGCAGTGGTGTTCGGGCAGTGTAGGGGGTCGTGCTGGGGGTGGTGTTTCAGGGTTTAGGGCAGTGCAGTGGTGTTCGGGCAGTGTAGGGTGTCGTGCTGAGGGGTGGTGTTTCAGGGTTTAGGGCAGTGCAGTGGTGTTCGGGCAGTGTAGGGGGTCGTACAGGGGGTGGTGTTTCAGGGTTTAGGGCAGTGCAGTGGTGTTTGGGCAGTGTAGGGGGTCGTGCAGGGGTGGTGTTTCAGGGTTTAGGGCAGTGCAGTGGTGTTCGGCCAGTGTAGGTGGTCTTGCTGGGGGTGGTGTTTCAGGCTTTAGTGCAGTGGTGTTCGGGCAGTGTAGGGGGTCTTGCTGGGGGTGGTGTTTCAGGGTTTAGGGCAGCGCAGCGTGTTCGGAGCAGTGTAGGGGTCGTGCTGGGGCTGGTGTTTGAGGGTTTAGGGTAGTGCAGTGGTGTTCGGGCAGTGTACGGGGTCGTGCTGGGGCTGGTGTTTCAGGGTTTAGGGCAGTGCAGTGGTGTTCGGGCAGTGTAGGGGGTCGTGCTGGGGGTGGTGTTTCAGGGTTTAGGGCAGTGCAGTGGTGTTCGGGCAGTGTAGGGGGTCGTGCTGGGGCTGGTGTTTCATGGTTTAGGGCAGTGCAGTGGTGTTCGGGCAGTGTAGGGGGTCGTGCTGGGGGTGGTGTTTCAGGGTTTAGGGCAGTGCAGTGGTGTTCGGGCAGTGTAGGGGGTCATGCTGGGGGTGGTGTTTCAGGGTTTAGGGCAGTGCAGTGGTGTACGGGCAGTGTAGGGGGTCTTGCTGGGGGTGGTGTTTCAGGGTTTAGGGCAGTGGTATTCGGGCAGTGTAGGGGGTCTTGCTGGGGGTAGTGTTTCGGGGTTTAGGGCAGTGCAGTGGTGTTCGTGCAGTGTAGGGGGTCGTGCTGGGGGTGGAGTTTCAGGGTTTAGGGCAGTGCAGTAGTGTTCGGGGAGTGTAGGGGATCGTGCAGGGGTGGTGTTTCAGGGTTTAGGGCAGTGCAGTGGTGTTCGGGCAGTGTAGGGGGTCGTGCTGGGGGTGGTGTTTCAGGGTTTAGGGCAGTGCAGTGGTGTTCGGGCAGTGTAGGGGGTCGTGCAGGGGTGGTGTTTCAGGGTTTAGGGCAGTGCAGTGGTGTTCGGGCAGTGTAGGGGTCGTGCTGGGGCTGGTGTTTCAGGGTTTAGGGCAGTGCAGTGGTGTTCGGGCAGTGTAGGGGGTCTTGCTGGGGTGGTGTTTCAGGGTTTAGGGCAGTGGT
>CAWUFW010031136.1:0-16020 GCA_963921515.1 Calotriton arnoldi
CCCTGGTCTGACAAACTGGTGTACCCATGATGTGGACACTGGTGACAGTGCACCTGTCAAAAACAAGATCTATCGTCAGTCAGACCAAGTTAAGGAAAGCATCAGAGCTGAGAGTCAGCAAGATGCTGGAGCTAGGGGTTATTGAGCCCTCTGAGAGCCCCTGGGCTAGCCCAGTGGTTCTGGTCCCCAAACCTCATCAAAGGGTGAAAAGAGAGATGAGGTTTTGTGTGGACTATAGGGGTCTCAACTCTGTCACCAAGACAGATGCACACCCTATCCCAAGAGCTGATGAACTGATAGACTAGATTGGGTGCAGCCAAATACCTGAGTACCTTTGACTTAACTGCAGGGTACTGGCAGATTGGCATGGCCCCAGGAGCCAAACAGAAAACAGCATTCTCCACACCTGATGGGCATTTTCAGTTCACTGTTATGCCCTTTGGTTTAAAGAATGCCCCTGCCACCTTTCAGAGGTTGGTGAATCAAGTCCTTGCTGGGTTGGAGTCCTTTGAGTGCAGCTTATCTTGATGATATTGCTGTCTTCAGTTCCACCTGGCAGGATCACCTGGTCCACCTTGGGAAGGTTTTAAAGGCCCTGCAAACTGCAGGCCTAACTATCAAGGCATCCAAATGCCAGATAGGGCCAGGGGCACTGTGGTGTACTTGGGCCACCTGGTTGGTGGAGGCCAGGTACAACCCTTACAGCCCAAGATCCAGAGCTATCCTGGACTGGGTAGCTCCAACAACTCAGACCCAAGTCAGGGCATTCCTTGGCTTGACTGGGTACTACAGGAGGTTTGTGAAGGGATATGGGTCCATTGTGACTCCCCTCACAGAACTCACCTCAAGAAGATGCCAAAGAAAGTAAACTGGACAGTCTGTTGCCAAAAGGCTTTTGACACTCTGAAAGAAGCAATGTGCTCAGCACCAATTCTAAAAGCACCAGATTATGCCAAGCAGTTCATTGTGCAGACTGATGCCTCTGAGCTAGGGATAGGAGCGGTCCTATCCCAGACCAATGATGAAGGCCAAGACCAACCTGTTGCTTTTATAAGCAGAAGGCTTCTCCCCAGGGAGCAGCGTTGGAGTGCCATTGAGAGGGAGGCCTTTGCTGTGGTCTGGTCCCTGAAGAAGCTGAGGCCCTACCTGTTTGGAACTCACTTCCTAGTTCAAACTGACCACAGACCTCTCAGGTGGCTAATGCAAATGAAAGGAGAAAACCCAAAACTGTTGAAGGTGGTCCATCTCCCTACAGGGAATGGACTTTGAAGTGGAACACAGACCTGGCACTGCCCATGCCAATGCAGATGGCCTTTCCAGGTTCTTCCACTTAGACAATGAAGACTCCATAGGGCAAGGTTAGTCTCATCATCTTTCGTTTGGGGGGAGTTGTGTGAGAAAGTGCCATCTTTCTTACATGGTATGCCCCCACTTTTTGCTGAATGGCTGATGTACTTTGACTGAGTGTGCCCTGGGCTCCTGCCAACCAGGTACCCAGGGCCTGTGTTCCTTCCCTAAAATTGCATTGATACCTACACCCAATTGACATCCCTGGCCACAGGTCAGCCCCTGGTAAATGGTACCATGGGTACCCAGGGCACTGTGACCAGGGAAGGCCCCTAAGGGCTGCAGCACTTGTTGTGCCACCCTTAGGGACCCTGCACCTTTACACACACACACTGCCTTTGCAGGCTGCGTGTCTTGGTGCAGAACAAAAGTGAAGAGTCGACATGGCTCACATCCCTGTGTGCCATGCCTACCAGCCACTGCCCTGGCCTAGGTCAGCCACCCCTCTAGCTGGGTGCACTATGCCAGTGGTGAGGGCATAGAGGCATGAGCCCTGTGCCCCTACAGTGCCCAAGTCCATTCTTGGGCATTGTAAGTGCAGTGCTGCCATTAAGAGTATATGGTGCTGGGAGTCTGTCATTACGAACTCCACAGCACCATAATGGCCCCACTGAAGACTAAGAAGTTTGGTATCAAACTTCTCAGCACATTAAACCCCCACTGATGCCAGTGTGGGATTTAATGTAAAACGCACTCCAGAGGGCATCTTAGAGATGCCCCCTGAAACCAACCCGACCTCCAGTGTCCGGACTGAGTGGCTGCCCAGGCTGCCACCACCAGACATGTTTCTGGACCCCTGGGTCGAGAGCCTCTGCTCTCAGGGGCCTGAAACAATGCACATCCCGGGACGAGGTGCCAAAGCCGCCTCCCCAGGATGGGCAGGGGAGCTTCAAAGGCCTGCCGCCTTTGGAGTTTCCCCAGACCATTTGCTGCTTCCAGCAAACTGGTCCCCACTGGTTCTACCCCCACTCCTGGCGGGAGAACCGGCGGGAAAACCAGAAGCAGGAAATGGGTTGTGCCCACCTCTGCCAACTCCACCCCTAAGGTGGGGAGGCGAGGTGAAGCACAAACTCGAGTCCCCGCCATCTTGAGGATGGGGGGACCTGACCAACCAGGGACAGGCTCCTGCCCCCTCCCACTGGAGAGGAACAGAATAGGGGGTGTACCCACCCCAGGGAAGGGACCCATTGGTCCCTGCCCTTACCTACCTGTAACCACCCCTAAATTTAGTATTTAGGGGCTCCCTGAACCTTCCTTCCGGAGTTCCCAAATCCGAAAACAAGAAGAGAAGACGAGCAAGAAGACCAGCCGTGCAGCTGCTAAAAAGGAGGCGACAACAACTGACTTGGCCCCAGCCCTACCGGCCTGTCGACCTCTGAACCTGCTCCTGCGGAATCCCGGCCTCAGCAACCTCACAAACCCCGGAGGACCTGACTTCTGTGCTACAGCCTTCGACCCAGGGACTCCCACGAGCAGTGGTACTGCTCAAAAGAAAACCTACCAAAGACCCGGCCCTGGCACGGAGCCGCGAAACCTGCACACTCTGCACCCGCCGAGTCCAGCCTGTGCCTGAGTGACCAAAGACCTCGAGGACGTCCCCCGGCGATTCTGACCTGGAATCCAGTGGCCAAGGACCCTCCTCGACGACCCAGACGACGCCTGCAGCCTCAGGACAAGGGACCCCTCCAACCGCGACCAGCAGGGGGTAAGATTTCCCGACCTCAAAGACACCCCTGCACCCGGCGCCCCACGGCCCCCTGTGCCCAACTCCTGGGTGTCAACCTATCCTCCAAGACCCCAACTTACCTCCTGAAGTGTTGGTCGTCCCTGAAGAATCACCGTCCCGAGCCTGCAGCCTTTCTTCACCTTTCCACGACCTCTATTGTTTAACATTGAGCGCCCGACGGCTCAAAAGCACCCTGCACCCAGCCGCCCGAGTGCCCCTGGAAGTGCAACCTCTATCCTAACCTACTTCCCTACTTGCCCTGAGCAAGTGACCAGGAGCCCAGCTCCCACAGTCGCGTGGCCTGCTTGCCAGCAGCCACCAACCCGGGGCCCCCGCCTGCCATAGGATAACATTGGGCCTTCTCACTCTGCACCCGGCCGCCCCTGTGCCGCTGAGGGTGTAAAAACTGTACTTACCTGATCCTGGGGGACCCCTGAGTCTTACCCAGAACCTTAACCCTGCCAGTCAAGTACTTACCCGAAATCCGATAACTCACTTTTCTTCCATATATGCGAAATTTCTTCTAAGTGTGGAGTTCTGAAACTTTAGAATATTCACCAAAAATCAACCGAGTCACGAAAACGAAAATACTCACCTAGTATTAGGAGGGGCCTCAGTGCTGGACCCGAGTGCCCAACACTGGCCCTAAAAAGTAATCGCAACGTTACTTACCGTTAACTCACTTTTCTTTCATAGGGATCCATTGACTGGTTTTCTGTGAAATTTCTTCTAAGTGTCGATTTCTGTATTTTACAAATATTCTTTAAAAATCGAACAAACTACAAAAACGTAATTACTTACCTGTTTTAAGTAAATGTCCCAGTGCTGAACCTAGGAGTCCAGCACTGGATTACAAAAGTAACGTAAAACATACTTTGCTTGCACACTGTATTTCCTTTCATATGATAACATTGGTAATTTTACCCAGAAAAGTTTCTAAGTGTCAGCTTTTGAAATATAGTAATATTCTTCAAAAATCACTACAATAACCAAAACGCTTTTTCTTACCTGTTTACAGGAAGTGTCCCAGGACTGAATCCAGGATCCAGTCCTGTGGTTAGAAAAGTGCTCTGCAAAGTAATCAATTGTAATTAAGTATAATTTTCCATTGAGCTCAATGTTGCATTGAATTTGACCCTGTGTTGCCTCTTGCACCAACTGTGATAACCACTATCAACAAAGTCTATTGCCTATCTGTAAGGTGAATAACCAAAGCATCTCATACTGAGAAAGTATATTTTGATCCTATTGTTGGTTCTAAAATAAAACAAGCATATATTTTTTTATATACAAACCATTGGCCTAGAGTTCAGTTCTTGAGTGTGTGGCTTCATTTGCTGACTGAGTGTGTACAACAAATGCTTTACACTGTCCTCTGATACTGCCTTACTGCTCGACCAAGCTACCACTTTGGAGAGTAAGGTTATATCTAACTTTAGCCTCTGTCAACCCTCTGGGGACTGTGGACTCTGTACACCCTGAACCTTACTTAGGTACAGTATATACAGAGCCACTTTCCTACACTTCTCCACAGCTCCTTTTCATCGGAGCAGTTCTGGACACAACGCAGTTTCGGGCCTATCATCCCGAACGGCGAGTCCGGAATATTCAGGCTATGATTCCGATCTTTCAGCCTCTATCCTGGGTTTCGGTACGGATGACCCTGAGGCTGCTGGGCCTCATGGCCTCCTGCATCCTGCTGGTCGATCATGCCAGATGGCATATGCGGGCTCTGCAGTGGGACCTGAAGTTCCAGTGGGCGCAGCATCAGGGAACCTGTCCGATTACGTCCAGATCTCGGAGGGGACTGCAAGAAAGTTGCAGTGGTGGCTCTCGAACCGGCAATGGGTCATGGGCAGATCCCTCTCCCTTCCCCAGCCAGAACACACAGTTGTGACGGACGCGTCCCTTCTGGGATGGGGTGGTCACATGGGAGAGGCGGAGATCAGAGGCCTCTGGTCTCCGGGCGGAGTCCCGGCTCCATATCAACCTTCTGGAGCTCCGGGCGATCCGACTTGCACTCAAGGCATTCCTTCCCTCTGTCAAAGGGGAAGGTGGTGCAGGTGTTCACGAGACAACACCACCGCCATGTGGTACTGCAACAAACAAGGCGGGGTGGGGGTCGTGGACCCTATGTCAGGAGGCTCTGCGCCTCTGGACATGGCTGGAACATCAGGGCGTCTTCCTGATGGTTCAACACCTGGCAGGTTCCCTGAACGCCAGGGCGGACGAAACTCAGCCGCAGGTGCATGATGGATCACGAATGGCGTCTTCACTCGGAGGTGGCGCAAGGACTCTTTCTACAGTGGGGAGAGCCTTGGTTAGATCTATTCGCCACCCGAAGAGAACGCGCAATGTCATCAGTTCTGCGCGTTGGAATTTCCAAGGCGGCACTCGCTCGGCGACGCTTTTTGTCGCGAGTGGAGTTGCCGGTCTGTTGTACGCCTTTCCGCCTATACCACTTCTACCCAGAGTGTTGAAGAAGATTCGGCGCGACCGGGCCCAAGTCATTCTTGTGGCTCCGGACTGGGCTCGAAGAGTTTGGTATCCCAAGCTACTCAGTATGAGCGTCGATCCCCGATCCGTCTGCCTCTTCGGGAGGATCTTCTGTCGCAGCAGCAGGGGACGGTCCTCCACCCGAACCTGTCCAGTCTCCACCTCCTTGCGTGGAGATTGAGCGGCGGCAGTTGATTCCTTTCGACTTGCCTCCCGAAGTTTGTGATGTGATTCTAGCAGCCAGGCGTCCCTCCACTAAGGTGGTATACGCCTGCAGGTGGAACAGGTTTGTGGCATGGTGCACAGCAAAGGCTGTGAATCCCCTTTCTGCCCCTCTTTCTGAGGTTCTTCTGTTCCTTCTTTCTCTGGCCCAACAGGGTTCTGCCCTGGGTACCATCAAGGGCTATCTTTGTGCAATCTCGGCCTTCCTTAGGCTTCCTGATCATCCCTCCCTTTTCAAGTCCCCTGTTAACAGGTTTCTTAAAGGCATTACACACCTCTTCCCTCCTGTTCCGTTTGTGATGCCTCAGTGGGACTTGAACTTGGTTCTTACCTTTCTTATGTGCGCTCCCTTTGAGCCTCTACATAACTGTCCTCTTCGGCTTCTGACTCTGAAGACAGCCTTTCTGGTGGCCATCACCTCGGCTCGGCGGGTGAGTGAGCTCCAGGCTCTTTCGTGCAAACCCCCCTTTCTGTCTGTCTATCCAGACAAGGTTGTTCTTAGGACGCGTCCGTCCTTCTTGCCAAAGGTGGTTACTGCCTTCCATATTGGGCAGACCATCACTTTGCCCACCTTCTGTCCGCCTCCGCATCCTTCCAGAGAGGAAGAGAGGCTCCACCGTCTGGACCCAAAACGTGCGCTTTCCTTTTACCTCAACCGCACACAACAGTTCCGGGTGGATGACCAGCTCTTTGTTGGCTACGTGGGCGCCAAAAAAGGTCGGGCGGTACACAAGAGGACCATCTCCCGCTGGGTAATCTTGTGTATCAAAGCCTGCTATTCTTTGGCTAAGAAGGAGCCCCCTGTTGGGCTACGTGCCCATTCTACCATGGCAACAGCTGCTACCACGGCTTTAGGCCACGGTGTTCCGCTACAGGATATATGTCAGGCAGCTACGTGGGCCTCGCTGCACACGTTTACCAAGCATTACTGCCTTGACAGCCAGGACCGGAGGGACGGCTTCTTTGGCCGCTCTGTCCTCCGGGACTTCCTTGTCTGACTCTGTTCGCAGACCCACCACCGGGGTTGGTATTTCTGGGGTATCTATTCTAAGGTAAGGAATCTGTCACTAACGTATCTCTTTCAGATGCACAAGTTACTAACTTGTGTAACGATATATCTGTAAGAGACAGTAGTTAGTGACAGATTCCTTACCGCCCCACCCATCCTCCCCGTTCTGCAAACTGATTTCTAGGGTTAAGGACATCCCTTTCAGTGCCCTAGTATTTTTTCAGACACCAATGTCCGCTTCTTGCATGGCTCTGCGTTTCTGGCGCGGAACGTCGTGTACAGAACTGACGTCAGCGCGCAGGGTCGGCGTCTAAGTACTGGCCGCGATGTCATCCCGGCAATCTCGACGCCGACGACGGACGCGGAGCTGCACGACGCCGCCTACCGACGCGCAAGGGTACTGCTACGCAAAACTTTCCGGGTCCAGCCTGACGCCTGGGGATATTCTAAGGTAAGGAATCTGTCACTAACTACCGTCTCTTACAGATATATCGTTACACAAGTTAGTAACTTGTGCATTAGGGTGTTTACATCCATTTTGTCCCATCTCAATGTGAATCCATTCTTTCTTTGAAGGATTGGATTAAGGGTGAATACTCCTCTCCTTGCCTTGTGCCCCCCCATGGGTGCCTAAATTTGATTAATGCGTGGTCGCTGAAACCCGTCCTCTTAACCTTTAGGTTGCTTACGTTCCCATCATGGCTCTCCGAGGAAATTACATAGTCAATAGCTGAACAGGCCCCTGCCCTATACAAGGTGGGGTCCGGGTCACCTGTACATAGATTTATATAATTTCTAATTTCCATTTGGTATGAGACGAATACATTATTTAAGGCACTACCATGACTTGCATGATAAAAATGACTGATTGCCTCCCCATTTTGATCCATGACTCCACATAAGCACGGCTCCTGTCTGGGGCATCTATTTGCATTAAAATCACCTACCCATATAACTTGTAATGGTTTTGGGTGGTTATGGATCATATCTTCCATGGTTCTGCCTAAGGCCTCTACTACTAAAATTGGATTTGTAAAATTATTATTGAATAGTTTATTCGTATCGGGTGACTATTTTTGTGACCCTTTACAATGAATATATGAAAATATGCTGAGTTATTCCAGAATTTGACTATTTTAAACGAAGTTGTATTCGCAACTAGTGTTAAAATACCACCCTATGCTCTGCCTCTTGTGGATGGGAGGGCTGGGGTTTGAAATGAGCGATAGCCATTTAGATAGATGGGGTCTATCTCCCATGTCTCTTGGAGGAAAATGATATGTGAATTCACCAGTTCTGTATGCCAATCGTTATCCCTTTTGATGTTATAGCCTGCAATATTCCAGGTAAGGAAAGTGAGGTTATTACCTTCTGAACTAGTCCTAGTTGCCTTTGGATGATCGAGTCCTTCCTCCCTATCTTGCTAATTGCTGCTTCCAGAATCTGCCTTGCGGATTGTACGACTGTTGGCTCTAGTGGGTACCTTGCCATGTGGGCCTCTAGATCAACTTCCTCATTTATAGAGTTTGTCACCTTACAAGAAGGAGTGAGTCAATCGCAACTAAGTTCTCCAGTGCAGCATATCTTTTTCTAGTAGGAATATTTAACGTGATCATCTGTTGGGGGCAGAAAAGGTTACCCATTTCACTAGTGGAGTTTTTGTCAGTGAGATATGAATCTAGACGGGGGGGGTTGTACATTCCATTTTGCGAGTCGCAAAACGTTGCAATTTGTGACTCATAAAATGGAATGAGTCGTACATCTGGCCCTTAGTTCACTAATGGCACTTATCTGGGCAGGAGCAGTAATAATTCCCAGTTCATGTTTAAAAACTCACTTTTCATAAATATATTACTAAAGCATGATGTGGAAGTGCACTTCCATTTACAGATAGCATATTTTCCATTGAAATGGCCACAAAACTTTCCCACTAACATGTAGTTTCACTGATAATAGCGCATAAACAATGTTTGGAAATTGGGTTTCAGCAAAAATATGTAAAATTTGCACATCCCCAAGTAAAGTGTTCTAATTTGTTTTGAGCCTTTAAAAATATTTTTTTCACAGCAGAATTACAAAAATGTGTCTTCATAACTAATGAAATATATTTGAACTGTTTGAATAGTTCACTTAGCCATTTCAGTGTTGTATTAGAAAAAAGCCTGACATCTTACAGCCTTTTATTTCACATGCTTTGCACTGTTCAATTGTAGCACAGTTCGCTTTTCAAACTCCTCTAACTTCTGTCACAGAAAAATAAATGTAGAAAGACAAATTTACTTTTGACCTCCGTCTCTGAAAGCCAGCAAATGTGACAAGATTTAAAGGCATCTTTATTGCTCTTTCACTTCGTGAGCAATAAAGATGCCTTTAAATCTATTTATTTTGTCACATTTGCTCCACTTTCAGAGACAGAGGTCGAAAGTCAGTTTGTCTTCCATGGAAGTTAGAGAATTTTCAGCTCTCCCTAGTCCCTAAAATTAGCTCGTCCTGATTTAATCTTGCTCGGCAATGCGAGTGGTATTTTACCACCCCTGATCAAGAGGGTTACACCTGACTGTGGTTCCTGCGATTGCTGAATTCAGCCACTTTTAACTACCATAGAATACACACGTGTAGGTTAACCACTAGATAGTGCTACCGTAAAGTGAAATGGTACATAATGTGCTGCAGAAATATGAAAACACGTATGATGCGGCAGTGTTGGCTACCTCGCTTATCTAGTTGAATGCAAGCTGGCTTGCGCATCTTTGATTTAATTTGCCAGAAGTTGCTGCTTACATAACGAGAATGCTCACAAAGCAGGGTTTTCTTTTCGATTCCACTCATTAAACGATTTCTTGAGGGAGCTGAGAGACTTCCCCTTTGCTAGCGAACCACAGCTTCCAGGAGGAACTGCTTTACCGTTTCAGTAGAGCATGGGTATCTACAGCCACACATTCTGTGAACGGAAAATGTTACTTACCTTGTAACCTGTACATAGCTTGTAGTGCTGTAGAGTCGCATGTGCCCACCCTTGTCTTCCAAGCAAACTATGATCTTGGGTGTTATTACACTTCTCAAATTAAACAATGCTTGTTTTCTCTTATGTTACTACTCTCCACCAACATTACTCGCCCACTGGGTAAGAGAAAAACAATCTGAGGTGGAATCTTTGTCCTTGTGCATCGTAAGCTAGAAATGTATTCCCAAGGAGTCTCATTACTTGTAACGTCTTCCTCGGAAAAAAACTTGCAAACATCTGCACCCAACACTAGATGGCAAGAGCATGCAGTGTATGTGAATCTACAGCATGACTAGCTACGAACCGATAGTTACAGGATAAGTAACATTTTCCTTTTTACTGTAGCATTTCACAGTAAAGTGCAATTTTGATCTCTGGTTGACTTGTGCACAACCTGTCTTGTATCTCATGCCTCACTTTTTTTTTTCAGCATCTGAAGCCTGTTGTGAGCTCTGTGGCCTCTACTTCGAGAACCGTAAAGCCCTAGCTAGTCATGCACGTGCTCACCTTCGCCAGTTTGGTGTGACAGAGTGGTGTGTCAATGGTTCGCCAATTGAGACGCTGACTGAGTGGATCAAACACAGGCCTCAAAAGGCTGGAGCCTACCGCAGCTACATCCAAGGAGGAAGACCGTTCACCAAAAAATTTCGCAAAGGGGCTCACTCTAGTGACCGGGAATCGCTAATTAAAAAGCCATCTATGATGTTACAGTCTCCTGGTGCACCTGTGACATTAAAAGGCCTGGAGAATGACGGCCCAAACACCGAGTCCAGCAGCTCTGTTGATAATGGAAGTAGCAGCAACATCATAGACTCGCCTTCGCTGGGGTCTGCTTCACTGCATATGCAGAGGGAGGAGTTTCTTTCACAGAATATTAACAGTGAGTCAACAGTCTTGTCTGTTAGGGGAATGCTAAAAGTTGGGTTGGATTTACTAAAATATGTACATGCTTTAAATATCCTGTTATGTGAGGATCTCTGAAAACAATAGGTTATAACCCTATTTTGCAGTGGGAGACAATTGGTTAAATATTTGCGCTTTTGAAATCAATAAAAACCTTTTTTACTGATAACTTTTATAAAAGGTTCTTCTGATATTGCCATTTTGCATTGTAGAATCTTCATTGATGGTCGAATTATTCCTTGTTGCGTGTGGCAAACCTGGAATACTTTAAATCAAATATATACATTTTATTTCCCTAAACAACATTGCAACACCTATATTACAGGCTGATCCCTAACATGTAAAAGCAATAAGGAAAAGTGTAGCCAGATGAGTACTTACCTGCGGTAACTACCTTTCCAGTGGATACTGCAGATTTCTCACATGTGAAATAAACCCAGGTGTCAGACTGGATCCGGAAAGTTAAAGCTCTCACGTCCTCGATAAGGGGCGCTGGCTTCGTGTCGATGCTGGAAGGATTGTTAAATGACTTTACCAAAGCCATAAAGCACCCATGCCGGCGCAACAACGTCAGTTTACATCCATTTTCTTCCCTGTTTTCAAGGCGAGCAGACAGACTGACATCGATATAGTGCAATACCAAACATAATTTGGTGTCTTATTAACTTTCCTTCTAACAAGCCATTAGAAGGGGAAGCGGATCTGTAAGGAATCTTGCATATCTCTGCAATTGGTACTCCTCTTGCAAAGGCAGAAGTGGTGGATTTGGCCCTGATCCCTTCTGGAGGCTCCTCCTTGGTCAGTGTAGCAGGTCTTAATGCAGAGGATGATGCACCTGGACACGGTCCTTTTCTGCACAGCTTTGCCTTTCTTGGCACCACAGTACTCCACAAAGAGCTGATCATCCAGGCCTGTGTCCTCGGTGTGGTTTGTGTAGTACTTTAGTGCCTGCCTAGGATCCAGTCTGTACAAACGCTTCTCCTTAGTGGGATGGGGTAGGGTTTGGAACACATGCTTGTCAGGATAAAATGAGGGAAAATGTGTACAGGAACTAAGATTGTAACTCACTCACCCGTCTAGCCGAAGTGAAAGCCACCAAAAAAGCATTCTTAAACCTCTGTACCCATGAGAACAGTTAAAACTAAATTAAGGTCCCATTGGGGCACAACAAAGGGTGTTGAAAGATACAGATTTGTCAACCCTTTCAGAAAATGCATCACAATTGGGGACTTAAGCAAGGATGGCTGGTCTGGATGACAGAAGAATGCTGGCAACGTAGCCAAATGCCACTTTCCCTTAGCTCCGCCATAGCCCTAGTGGGACTAACATCAGAAAACAGTTAAAAACCTAGCTTTTTTTATGTTCAGTGTGCGTTCTGTTGTGGTCTTTTCAGTCAACCTCGCTGGGAAGCCCTTGTACAGCAGCTATGTGCTTTATAATTCCTAAGCCGTGGCTACTGCACATCCCTGCTGGGAAGGGAAAGTGCGAAGTGCAAGACCTGGGACAACTTAGACTGCAAGAGGCCTATAATGTTTTCCGCACACCAAGCAACAAAGTTATTCCATGTTCCATTGTGGAGCGACGAGCGTGCTGGCAGTAATAACTTCTACCACCTCCAGTGCCAGCTGAAAATTCCAGATGTCCCTGCTCAATCGCATAAAGGTAGAGGCCTTGGAGATTGGGATGCAGAACCTTTCCCCTCCTGACTGTTTTAAATATCTTGGTGTACGCATTGCAACTTAACCTAGACCTGGAGCCTCAATCATATCCCTCTTGTGACTAGATTGCAAAAATAGATCCCTAAAACAAAGTGCAGCGGCTGACTGCTGCAGGCAGAGAAATGTTCATTTCTTTGGATATGTATAGCCTTTGATAAGTGTTTCCTATCTAAATTTGACAGTGGGAGTGATCTTGTACTGAATGCAAAACTAGCAGTCATGCTTGGAAGGTCAGCAAAGGAGAACTGCGATGACACTCTTTATCTCGGCAGCTGAAACAAAAAAGTCTCTCTTGGTGCAAATGAGCTGATCTTCTAGGTGTCCCCTTTCATTACCACCCTTCACTGCAAACAATTGTAAAAGATGTTCCTCTCTCAAGGTGGGGAGCCCATCTTGAATCTGACATCACATAGGCGTCACAAAATCCTTGTAAAGGAGGACAGTATTGAATTACCTGAACAGAAACGGAGGCACAAGATCAAGACGGTTCTTTCCAGAGTCACAAGGTCTAGAAGTGGTCATTTCCCAGAGGTCTGTCACTTAAGACATTTCATTTACCAGTAACTCTAAGCTAGCTGGCAGACTTCCTAAGCAGGTACAGCAAAGATAAAGATCAATGAATTCTAGACAACGGTGTAATTTAAAACAAAACAAAAAACCTCCCAGTGTGCCTGTCCCAAAAAATGGCTAGACTTTGCATCCAGGCTACCACAGCCAGGTTCTCTGGACAATGCCCTTTTGATGAAATGGTCAAAAAGAAATTGCTCCATGATTTTTCTTAGATTTCCATTAATACAGATAGTCCTTTTACGTTCCGGAATGGCCTGGCAATAGTGATCTTCATTAGTCTGGACAATAATTGCTGGACCTGCTACAAATGTCTGCAAACCCTCACAAGAGGTTGCCATGCAAGTTTTGAACCTCTTCAGATTACAGGGGCAGATCTTATACCAAAGCTGAAATCCTTGAATTTGGTAGCATGGCTTCTATAAAAAAATATATATATATTAAGAATACTGTTTTAGAATTCCTATATAACAGAGGATGTGGCCAGGGTGGAGACCTGCGAAGACTGATCTCCGCTGAGCTCTGCAGTTCAGGTCCCCACCAACCCAATTTAATGATGCCACCCAACTGTAGATATTCAGTTCTGTGACCTGGGAGCCCTGAAGGTGGGGAGCAGTGCCAGCAGTGAAAACTCCAATACAGTAAGCCTCCCTTCTGAAAGTATTCCCTTTATGACCCGAAGCGCGCGGCAGTCAAATTAAAGATGGGTGCTTCGGCGCACATCATCCTGCCAGGGCTCCTGAGCTGACCTCCTGCTGTAGTGTACTGGGCTTTGCATATTCTGTTTTGAGCAACTGGATTTTTGTGAGGCGTGAGGACCCCGCATATAGAAATAAACTGGAACTGATGGGTTGTGACACTATCCTGGGAATCGTATACTGTGCTCCTATGTCCTCTTCCCTTCCTTAAGCAACCAAGGTAGTTTTACAGTGCTGGAGCCCTTCAATGGATCCACTGGTATGGCAGACCAAAACTGGAAATGCCTCTGTGGTGTAGCTCATGTTTGAAATACAGTGCCCAGTGGAGGGGGTTCAGAAAGTGAGGCCTAATCAGAATTTCGAAATTGGGTGACATGACAAGGTACACAGATTAAATCATTCTCAAAATTTCAAACTGAGGTCAACCTGCACATTTGACAGTAATAGAAGTATCTGCAGTTGCGTCATGCCCTCACATCCCATAAAGCAGACCTAGTTGATCCTCCACAGTATAATCCTTTAGAAGTTTGTGATCCTTTGGTTCCTGATAAGGGAGGATTTTGAGGTAGTACAGATTCTTTTTCATACTCCTTTGACTTATTTGTTGACTCCAATGGTAAATGGGAGACATGGGTGGGCCCCCTGGACGAGAATTATTGGCGGGACTGCCAGATTGAGGCTTATGTAACCTAAATGTGTACATATGACCAATTTATTCCCAAGAGACTAAGGTGCAATAGCAGTCCCCTCACTGCAGTCCTTCCAATGCGGGACAGAGGTAGGGACCTTTTAACGTGGTCGGCACTGTGATTGCTACCTGTTGGTTGTGGATCCTTGCTACTGTTTCAGAGATGCTCAGTAGGCCAGCAGACCTCTAGCCATGCATAGTCCATGGTATACTAGATGACCTT
The DNA here is from genome assembly GCA_963921515.1 of Calotriton arnoldi. Classification (NCBI taxonomy): domain Eukaryota; kingdom Metazoa; phylum Chordata; class Amphibia; order Caudata; family Salamandridae; genus Calotriton; species Calotriton arnoldi. The sequence continues at coordinate 14,602 of CAWUFW010031136.1, forward strand.
AGATGTAGTCAGAGTGCAAAGTCTCTGGTAAGTGCACGCAAAACTTTGGAAATCAATTCACCCCCAACACTTGATGGAAAAATGATTGAGAGCAATGGACAGATATACAGAGTTCAAATAATGTATTTATAAAGCCACGTGATGTCCCCAGAATTACTAGGAAATCTGGGGGCAGTGGTGGCAGGATTTCCAGTATTGAAGACTTTTAAACTGAGATTTTATGTTGTTCCAGTACTTTAATAGCTGTGGGTATGCTTTGATCTGTGTTATTTTGTGGTTGCAACGTGGGTACACTGTTTATTTCATATGTAAAAGAAATAAAATTTGATTTATAAAAGAAATGGAATCTAACTAACCATGGGCATAGCCAAGGCCTCTTTTGCCTCTGGTGCCAGGCCTACTGGAGTTGGCAGAAGGATTCTTCTAGTCAGCCACCTTAAATACAGGAACTTTTCATCTGCTAAAGAAATACATACCGCCTCAATAGGACCCTTGCATCTTAAATGCTGACTTAAGCCAGATACTGTTAACTTTTTGACTGTAAGGAGACCTGCATCAATCCGCCCCTCAGCCTTGAGTACTGCTCAACAAGGAATGTAAAAGGATGAATCTGACCGGCACGAAAACTGCCAGTGCTACTTTAGTTATATGCCTTTATCGATGGCAAATGTTGGCAGGACTTAAATCCCTTGCTGAAGAACTGGTATAGTATTGCAAACAAGAATTTGCAGAGATGGCTCACGAGGGCTTCTTGTCTCGTACTTAGTGATCAGTGTGGCAATTGCTTTGGCATAACTGGTAGTGATATCACAGCAGTAGCTAGATGCTATTAGGTGTTCCTCCTGCTTATTATGCCAGACGTCTTTTAAGCCTGATAATGAGCTTAAGATCCTCAACTTCCCCTTTTCATTTTCATACATATTTGGGCAACCTACTAAGGAGAAAGTGGTGAGGATGAAAAATAAAGCAGAGACCCTGAAAGCAGTGGGTCTAGATTATAAGTTCTTCAGAGCCTATTATAGGCAGAGACTTATGCTTTTATCTTCTGCAGAGGTTTCTGTTCCCTCGTTGGCACTATCAGAAGCAACACCAGCAACCTCACCAGTGGGGCTAAAGATACTCTTGCCAGCCAAGAAGAAAGTCAGTCATCCAGGTCTCAGCCTCCCAGCTCTACATGGTAACCACCTTACACCAGTCACCAGCGACCACTTTCCTCCCCCCTGTTAACCACTTCAATTTGTGGAGCGGGGTTACCTGATCTCCAGGAAGAGTGGGTGGAAAAATCACAAATGACCAATGGGTGCTAACTATTGCCATTCTCTACGTTTCAAACCACCCACACAGCTTATTCCACCAGTGCATACCTTAAAATTCCAGTTAACTGGCCTGCAGAAAGAGACCTTAAGCAACCTGAAATAC
>CAWUFW010031137.1:0-16019 GCA_963921515.1 Calotriton arnoldi
TATATACGCTCTATTATGTCAAATGATCACCATAGCGAGATAAATATCTGGTGTTAAGAATAGCATAGAAACTAACAATTTATTGTTAGTACATAAGCTGAATCATGATAAAGAAACACTGTCTTAAAAACCAAAGAAGTAGTATGCAGTTCCTGAAAAGTTAGTGTAAGTAACCGGCAGAGAGAGGCTATGGAAAGTTTAATTAGCCAGAAAGGGGACGGGGAATTCCTCCTTTCGGATAAAGTGCCCTCACACACCCAGCCTGCTGGGTGTCATGCTTCATCATTGGGCATGCTCCTCGTCGGAGTCGGCGGTGCAATACCCGACGGGCACCCTCAGTGGGGGCTCTTTGGCGGAGATCTTTTTATCCTTGCCGTATGGTGCGTGTGTGTGAGGGCTCTAAGGTGTAGAGGTGTAACAAGTGAAAAGGTGCATTAAAACAGGGGACGGTGGTCAGGGCCACTTCTTTAATAATCCTGCCTCCTACCCTGATTAAAGGTGTATCGCGGCTAGCTACAGTAATGTTGCAGCCAGTGGCAATAATCAGGTCAACATGTTTCTTGCCTATCAGTCCCGTAATGGGATCAAGCGGCAATTCTTCAGGACCAAGGGATAAATAGAAAATTTAAAAAAAAAGAAAAAAAAAAGTCAGTGGTACAAGATCTACACTAGTGTTAGGTATGGTGGTATAATAACCTCAAGATTACCAGTTCACAAGCACCATCGGCTGGAGGTCCGTAGGTGCTGTAGCCAATCTAATTAATAAGTGGAAATGGCCACATCGGTCATCGGCAGTGAAGTGAACGCGTTTAATCCGGGTTCGGCAGTCTGGGTCAGGTTTTCCGCCGAGTGGGCGCGAGTCTCTGAAACCATGCGTTGATTAAACGCGTTCACTTCACTGCCGATGACCGATGTGGCCATTTCCACTTATTAGTTAGATGGCTAGCACCTACGGACCTCCAGCCGATGGTACTGTGAACTGGTAATCTTGAGGTTATTATACCACCATACCTAGCACTAGTGTAGATCTTGTACCACTGTGTTTTTTTTTTTAATTTTCTATTTATCCTTGGTCCTGAAGAATTGCCGCATGATCCCATTACGGGACTGATAGGCAAGAAACATGTTGACCTGATTATTGCCACTGGCTGCAACATTACTGTAGCTAGCTGTGATACACCTTTAATCAGGAGTAGGAGGCAGGATTATCAAAGAAGTGGCCTGACCACCGTCCCTGTCTAATGCACCTTTTCACTTGTTACACCTCTACACCTTAGAGCCCCTCACACTACGCACCATACGACAGGGATAAAGATCTCCGCCAAAGAGCCCCCACTGAGGGTGCCCGTCGAGTATTGCACCGCCGACTCGACGAGGAGCATGCCTAATGATGAGCATGACACCCAGCAGGCTGGGTGTGAGGGCACTTTATCCGAAAGGAGGAATTCCCGTCCCCTTTCTGGCTAATTAAACTTTCCGTAGCCTCTCTCTGCCGGTTACTTACACTAACTTTTCAGGAACTGCATACTATCTTTGGTTTATGGTAGTTGGGCATGTATGCTGGACCTTCTGATAAACGCCCATTTTCCCTGTGTCTCTCCTTTTGTCAATAATAAAGAAACACTGTCTCCCATCATTACAGATGTCAAAAAACTGTCATGAAGCAATGAAATAACACTGCAATATAGAGGCCCCAATGTGGCCATAATTTTCATGAAAAAATCAGATAAAGAAGAACACAACCTTGAATCACGACAAAATTGTGGATCAGGCATGATTGACACATGATGTTCATGAAAAATCCATGAAAAAAACACAACCTTGAATTTACGACAAAATTGTGGATCAGGCATGATTGACACATAATGTAAACCATCTAGTCACACTAACCAAGGGAGGAAAGAAAAGATCTAAAATCAAAATCAAAAATCAAACAGTGAAAAAAGAATGAAAAAAGGAGAAGGCATCAGTAGTCCCAAGCAAATCCTCAACTGGAAAAGGAAGCAGGGAGTGTAAGGATAATACAAGAAAGAAAGAAGGGCAGGTAAGTGACGGAGGAAAGGAAAAAAGGGGAGAAAACAAAACGCGAAATACACGTAAGGTATAGAGTCACTCACCCAAAAACAAACTGCTACTATCAGAAGCTTAGGGTCGAAAAAATTTCACCGTGAAGTATCGCTAGTGGTGGTATGAGAGTACTAGTTATTGTCCCATGGAGTCGAATCCAAAGAAAAAGATATGTATACAAAATGATGTATAGAATCCTGTTAGGGACAGAAAATACAATTACCACATTGCCAAGCTATCACTAGATACGGGGTATCACGAAGTTGCAAGAACCCCATACCTCACCAGAAATATGGCATGGTTAATATATATGAAATTACCAAGGTAATGAACTGAAACCTTCTGGTGTACCAGTGCTGCTGTCTCACAGTTTTCAGCGGTTAAATTCTAAACAGAACAGAAATAGTATAAGCAGAAGAGGGCTAAAATGTTATGCATATAGAAATAGAAATACTGAAAGCAAACATTCCTTTGACTCACCGCCTAAAATGAAATCCCCAATGAGTAGTAAGTTGAGGAAATTCAAGTAAACAGGTGGGACAGTGATAAGTCCTAAACCTGTAGTAAGTAAAACATATTGAAATTAAGTGCTCCAAATAATGCGAAAGTCACACCGAGCGTATGAAAAGACTCCGAAAGGACTCACCCGTCCTGATAATGAAATGTAACTCCGACCCCAACACGTTCGTTCTAACCGGTAAAGAGAACGATAAAATGCACGCTGACGCCATTGCTACATAAAGGGGAGAAAGCGGAGGTCATGTGATACGGAAAGACACGTGACCCTCGTTTGAATCCTGTCGATCAATTAAACATTCGCTATGGTGATCATTTGACATAATAGAGCGTATATATCTTAGTGCTCGTTCTTCGTTCTAGGATGATTATTATTAATTTTCATATTTTACAACCTTATTGAGATATATTCTTATACTTCTCCTACTTATCTTTATAGAACGAACTAAATACATTCATTACACTTTCAGTGTCTTGACTGTAACAGGACTAGCGACAAAATTGATCACTTTAGGTGGGTGTTATATATTTATCCAATTTATAGAAACTTCTTTCTGTCCACTGACACTATTCCAATTAGGGATGAAATATCTCTTCACTGTCTCGGGTGTTCATCACTTTGTGGTTTTGGTCTTTGTTTTGTTTTTGTCTATTTTTTAATATAGTGTTTATTGTCATGTCTCTTTAGTCATGATGTATTTTAAAGTCCTCTGCTTCTGGGCAAACTAGGATGGCTTGTTCTTTTGCTCATACATTATTAGTCTTTTTAATTCACTAATGTTTACGGTTATGATTCACTGTCTTTTCAATTTGTCAATGTTTTTATGTCCACACTATTAAGTCACTAGTGACAGATATGGATTTTAAATTATTGGTTGTATGTTTGTTTTTCCAGCCTTGAGAAAGTTTCGGTACACATTTGTACAGACGAAACACGTGTTGGCTGCTTTGTTTGCTGGGAATTGGCATTAAGGAAAAAGAAAAATTCAATAAAAGTAACGTTTTCTATGAAAAGAATTGCTTTGGAAAATCTTTCACGTGCTGTACATAGGGCACAAGAAATCAAAGGACTGTATGGACTAAAGAATTACAGTATTGACTACTAGCTTTTTGTAATACAGTTTGATTTATTGGATCAATTACAACCTATGATTGGTGTGCTGTAATAGCTTTATTCTCTGGTTATTTATGTGCATGTTTTACATGCGATTGACACCCTTGGGTAGTGGGTGACTTAAGCTAGATAAGCACCCTGCTGTACTTACAGTTGTTTTGTTTATTTTTTACGCCATTTACTGTTTTACTTTTTTTACATCTGTTGTTCATTGATGTGCGGTATCTCCCTTTCAGGGAACGCTACTACCCATTTCAAATAAGCTTGTTTAAGTGTACACCTGCACTCAATTCATTTGGAGGCGTAAACTGATCTTTAATTCCATCAGTTATATTGACTTAATAGCTTATCTGTCACGATGGCTACATTTGATGATGATAGGGACAAATTGTTTAATGACATCTTTTCAGAACAAGGTATTCAAGCCACTAAGGGCCCTCCAGCAGAGGAAAAACCACAGGGATTGAAACAGTTATTTACTAAACTGGAGAGACTTCGTAAATCTGAACTTTCCAGGTGGTGGGACCTAACCACTTTGAAAAAATATATTGAGATTAGACAAATTCCAAGGGGATTGCGAGTCATCATATGCCCTACTTTTGAGGATTTAGACCCTGATCTCTTACAGGAGTGGGAAAATCTTATCTCATCATCTTCATTCAACATGATGGATATACTCATCCGTCATGCAGAAAGGAAAAGATCAAAACTATTGAGTGATATAGTACAGGTAGAGGAGGAAATCAAAAAACTAAATCTTACTGAAGCAACTGAAAAAAATTTTAAGATCTTGAAAGAAGTGTTGAACTCTCATCAGTCGTACATTAGGGACAAGAAAATCCGCAAATTGAAGAGAGATGAGAACGATTATAAAAATGGACGCATTTTTACATTTGCTAAGAAATTTGATGAGAGTAAAACCGAGAGCAGGCACTAAAGATTTGAGCCTAGTGAGAGTTGACACTCAAGGGTCAATGAGTGAGTCTGACCGTTCTAGCAACATCAGTGATAATAGTGAGGTCCGTAGTGAACTATTGTCATCATCCACACTTAATGACACCGGTGCTCCAGGTCCCTCATCTTTTTTATCAGAGCTAGAGAGGTACAGGAAGGGGACAAGATTAGGTTTCAATTACAAAAAACCCACTGGAAGAAACGAACAAGGCGGGGGGGGGAGAAAAAATAGACACAGAACAGGACAAGAGGGTGACGAGGTCAGTTTCACGTACACAAAGGAATTGACTGCAGATTTGAATTTACCATCTAATGTCAATCTGTTACATACAGATACTCTTGCTATTGATACAGATAATGGTGTTTCTATTGTTAATCTTTCTAAACAAATGTTAAGTAGTACCGAGATCAATGTGCTTAAAAAGGGACTTAGTTTTTGCCCTATGTCTAAACCAGACTTCACACAAGTACACATAGATCTTTTCAAATTTGTTCGTAGACTCAAATTAAAAAATTCTTTGCCAACCAGAATAAACAGTGTCCAGAACCTATTTTTACTACAGACAAAAGTGGACAAACTATCCAGGATATACGCAATATACAAACACTATTATCTCTGGATGATAGTCTGGATGCAGTCCCAAGCATTGAAGAAATTCTGCTAGATCTTGATATCATGACAGATCTAAGTAGTGAAAGTGGTCTAAAAAACAAATCCACTTTCACACCTTTATTAGCCCCTGATAACATGATTGACAGCTTCTATAAAGCAGTCACTAATGATCTTTACAAATTAGAAGACAAATCATCACATGCTTTGGGGCGGTATAGGGACAACTTGACTAAAGAAAGAGAAATGCCTTACTCAAATTGACCAAGTATTCTAATGTAACCATAAAAGAGGCCGACAAAAGCGGAAATATTGTCTTAATGGACAATGATTATTATCTTGGGAAATTGCAAGACAATTGTCTGATTGTAATTCATACACCTTGATTCCTTATAATCCAATGCATGAGGCCAACAAAAAGATAGAAACTACCTTACGATACTGGCATGGCTTGGGACTTTTATCTGACATTGAATTTAAATATTTGTACAATCCTACACCAAGAGCTGCGTATATCTATATTTTGCCTAAAGTCCATAAAAACCTTATGGCTCCACCTGGGAGACCCATTATTTCTGGCATAGGTGGTCTAACGGAACATATATCAGAATATATCGATATCTATTTACAACCTGTGGTATGTAAATTGCCAGCGTTCATTGAGGACACTAAAGATTTGTTAAACAAATTGGAACATTTTGTTTGGACAGACCAACTAACCTTGGTCACATTAGATGTGAATGCGCTTTACACCAGTATTCCTTCTGATAAGGGGATGGAAGCCCTTACATATTTCCTATCCAAACGTGATGCTACATTATATGACCATACTAAAATGGTCATTGAACTCTAAAGATTAACTTTGGATACCAATTTCTTTAAGCATAATGATTCATGGTACAGACAACACTCAGGTGTAGCTATGGGGGCAAAATGTTCTCCTTCGTTTGCTAATATCTACATGGGCTACTATGAGGAACAACATATCTGGAGAGCTTGTCCGTCCACTCTAACAGATCACATAATTTACTGGGGTCGTTTCATTGATGATATCTTTATGATCTGGGGAGGTGATATGGATTCTCTTGTAAATTTCTTTACTTACTTGAACAGTAATGATTATAATCTTAGCTTTACATATAATACCAGTAAAGAACAGATTGATTTTTGGATGTCACACTGTTTGTGGATAAGGGTATGTTGGAATCAAAACTTTTCCGTAAAAAAACTGCATGTAATTCTGTACTTCATGCAAGTAGTGCACATCCTATTTAGCAAATACGGGCAATCCCCTACGGGGAGATGACTCGACTTAGGAGGAACTGCAGTACTGAAGTTAAGTTCCAACAGGAGCTACTGTGTCTTAAGAAACGTTTTTTGAGTAGAGGATATAATGGTGACATGCTGGACAAAGCCCAAACGAGAATTAACAGAACTAATCGTACAGAACTTCTCAAATCCAATTCTATTAAGAGAAAGAAACCAGAGAGGCAGCAAGTAGCTATGATAACGCAGTTCCACTCACAGAGTGATAAGATCTTCAAGACTCTGCATAAACACTGGCATTTGTTAAGATTGGATCGTGATTTAGACCCATATCTCAAGAACAAACCACAGATAACATATGTTAGAGGTAGGACCTTGAGAAACATGGTGAGTCCTGCTCAGGTTGCCTGTAGCAGAAGGGAACCTATGTGCACCTGGTTACCAGCAAAACCTAAGGGTTTTTTTAAATGTACAATGTGCAATGTGTGCCCTTTTGCATTAAATAAGATCACAAGCTTTAAGTATAACACCAGTCAGACACACAATATCATGCATTTTATCAATTGCAATACCAAATATGTTGTTTATTGTATAGTGTGTCAATGCAATCAAATTTATGTGGGTAGCACCATTAGACCTTTGAAAGAACGAATCCAGGAGCACATGAGAGCAATTCGTAATAACAATGCTAACTACCCTTTAGCAGTGCACTATAACACTGAACATAAGTCCCTGGAAGTGCTATATCTCAGTTTTCACGGTATAGCCCATGTCGAGGATGATCCTCGTGGAGGGGATAGAACCTCTACACTTAGGAAGTTGGAATCTAAATGGCTCATTAAATTGAGATCAGTTGACCAGGGCCTGAATACTGACAGGGAGATGCATGAATTTTTACATGATTAACAACTTTTATACATGTATCTTAATGCTGTTGTGATCACTGGGATTCATTTTGATTTTCAATATATGTGTGATATGAGAGATTGTTTTTCGATTGCTGACAATGTTCTTGCTGTCTGTTGTTTCCTTTCTCAACTTTCTGGCATACTTGGGCTATAACAACTGCACCTTATATCGTTTGTTCATGTTTTTTTGACAATGAAACTTGTTTATTATTGCATGTATTCTCTTGCCAATCTAAACATGGCGTCTTCAATCTTAATATTTTTGCTTGAAAGATTGATGTGTCGTGTTCACGCGGATCTTAAGCTTGTCATTAATATACAGATACACCAGTCCGTCTATCTTATTGATATCTCTATTATGGGGCCATTACCAGTCGTTATCCATTATTTCTTACTTTGGAATTTTTAATGGTGTTATTTTGAACGATTAATCATATAGTATATTTTTTGTTGTTTATGATCTACTGTTAGCATCCACCACAATTAAGACAGTTTCTTAGTGGTGTCGATACTTATTACTAGTTCTATTCAGTCCCCTAAAATATGGCGGCTGTTTCGACCCAAACATTTTACTTAATCAACAGGATCCAAACGAGGGTCACGTGTCTTTCCATTTCGTATTACCTCGGCTTTCTCCCCTTGAAAGATTGATGTGTCGTGTTCACGCGGATCTTATGCTTGTCATTAATATACAGATACACCAGTCCGTCTATCTTATTGATATCTCTATTATGGGGCCATTACCAGTCGTTATCCATTATTTCTTACTTTGGAATTTTTAATGGTGTTATTTTGAACGATTAATCATATGGTATATTTTTTGTTGTTTATGATCTACTGTTAGCATCCACCACAATTAAGACAGTTTCTTAGTGGTGTCGATACTTATTATCAGTTCTATTTAGTCCCCTAAAATATGGCGGCTGTTTCGACCCAAACATTCTACTTAATCGACAGGATCCAAACGAGGTCACGTGTCTTTCCATTTCGTATTACCTCCGCTTTCTCCCCTTTATGTAGCAATGGCGTCAGCGTGTATTTTATCGTTCTCCTTACTAGTTATAGCATCCACCACAATTAAGAGAGTTTCTTAGTGGTTTTGATGCATACTATCAGTTCTATTCAGTCCTCTACAATATGGCGGCTGTTTCGACCCAAATGTTTAATTGATCGACAGGATTCAAACGAGAGTCACGTGTCTTTCCGTATCACATGACCTCCGCTTTCTCCCCTTTATGTAGCAATGGCGTCAGCGTGCATTTTATCGTTCTCTTTACCGGTTAGAACGAACGTGTTGGGAGTCGGAGTTACATTTCATTATCAGGACGGGTGAGTCCTTTCGAGTCTTTTCATACGCTCGGTGTGACTTTCGCATTATTTGGAGCACTTAATTTCAATATGTTTTACTTACTACAGGTTTAGGACTTATCACTGTCCCACCTGTTTACTTGAATTTCCTCAACTTACTACTCATTGGGGATTTCATTTTAGGCGGTGAGTCAAAGGAATGTTTGCTTTCAGTATTTCTATTTCTATATGCATAACATTTTAGCCCTCTTCTGCTTATACTATTTCTGTTCTGTTTAGAATTTAACCGCTGAGAACTGTGAGACAGCAGCACTGGTACACCAGAAGGTTTCAGTTCATTACCTTGGTAATTTCATATATATTAACCATGCCATATTTCTGGTGAGGCATGGGGTTCTTGCAACTTCGTAATACCCCGTATCTAGTGATAGCTTGGCAATGTGGTAATTGTATTTTCTGTCCCTAACAGGATTCTATACATCATTTTGTATACATATCTTTTTCTTTGGATTCGACTCCATGGGACAATAACTAGTACTCTCATACCACCACTAGCGATACTTCATGGTGACATTTTTTCGACCTAAGCTTCTGATAGTAGCAGTTTGTTTTTGGGTAAGTGACTCTATACCTTACGTGTATTTCGCGTTTTGTTTTCTCCCCTTTTTTCCTTTCCTCCATCACTTACCTGCCCTTCTTTCTTTCTTGTATTATCCTTACACTCCCTGCTTCCTTTTCCAGTTGAGGATTTGTGTGGGACTACTGATGCCTTCTTCTTTTTTCATTCTTTTTTCACTGTTTGATTTTTGATTTTGATTTTAGATCTTTTCTTTCCTCCCTTGGTTAGTGTGACTAGATGGTTTACATTATGTGTCAATCATGCCTGATCCACAATTTTGTCGTAAATTCAAGGTTGTGTTTTTTTCATGGATTTTTCATGAACATCATGTGTCAATCATGCCTGATCCACAATTTTGTCGTGATTCAAGGTTGTGTTCTTCTTTATCTGATTTTTTCATGAAAATTATGGCCACATTGGGGCCTCTATATTGCAGTGTTATTTCATTGCTGCATGACGGTTTTTTGACATCTGTAATGATGGGAGACAGTGTTTCTTTATCATGATTCAGCTTATGTACTAACAATAAATTGTTAGTTTCTATGCTATTCTTAACACCAGATATTTATCTCGCTATGGTGATCATTTGACATAATAGAGCGTATATATCTTAGTGCTCGTTCTTCGTTCTAGGATGATTATTATTAATTTTCATATTTTACAACCTTATTGAGATATATTCTTATACTTCTCCTACTTATCTTTATAGAACAGAGCGAAATACATTCATTACACTTTCAGTGTCTTGACTGTAACAAGACTAGCGACAAACTTGATCACTTTAGGTGGGTGTTATATATTTATCCAATTTATAGAAACTTCTTTCTGTCCACTGACACTATTCCAATTAGGGATGAAATATCTCTTCACTGTCTCGGGTGTTCATCACTTTGTGGTTTTGGTCTTTGTTTTGTTTTTTCTATTTTTTAATATAGTGTTTATTGTCATGTCTCTTTAGTCATGATGTATTTTAAAGTCCTCTGCTTCTGGGCAAACTAGGATGGCTTGTTCTTTTGCTCATACATTATTAGTCTTTTTAATTCACTAATGTTTACGGTTATGATTCACTGTCTTTTCAATTTGTCAATGTTTTTATGTCCATACTATTAAGTCACTAATGACAGATATGGATTTTAAATTATTGGTTGTATGTTGTTTTTCCAGCCTTAGAAAGTCTCGGTACACATTTGTACAGGCGAAACACTTGTTGGCTGCTTTGTTTGCTGGGAACTGGCATTAAGGAAAAAGAAAAATTCAATAAAAGTAACGTTTTCTATGAAAAGAATTGCTTTGGAAAATCTTTCACGTGCTGTACATAGGGCACAAGAAATCAAAGGACTGTATGGACTAAAGAATTACAGTATTGACTACTAGCTTTTTGTAATACAGTTTGATTTATTGGATCAATTACAACCTATGATTGGTGTGCTGTAATAGCTTTATTCTCTGGTTATTTATGTGCATGTTTTACATGCGATTGACACCCTTGGGTAGTGGGTGACTTAAGCTAGATAAGCACCCTGCTGTACTTACAGTTGTTTTGTTTATTTTTTACGCCATTTACTGTTTTACTTTTTTTACATCTGTTGTTCATTGATGTGCGGTATCTCCCTTTCAGGGAACGCTACTACCCATTTCAAATAAGCATATATAAATATATATATATATTTAAAAACATTGTGAATAATTTTTAGTTAGGAAAACTATATTCATTCTTTCTTTAAAAAAAAAATATGCAGAAGTCGCGCACCCTTTGCGCACCCTATACGATGGCTGCGCGCATTCCGGTAGCCATTTTGAAAGGTCACGCTGGGGTCGCGACTTCGGCGTAATTTGTAAAGTATGAACTATCTTTAAATTAATTATAAATAAAAGTTTTCCTTTAAGTGTTTGTCTAATTTTATTAATAAAAGTCTTTTTAAAGTATTATTTTCAATATAATTTCGACTAAAAACTATTCGATTATTATTTGGTTCGGAGGTTCGGAGGGATGGCCATTTTGCACGATCTGTTTTGCAAGATTTTTTGGTCTAGTCAGGTGGACACCCTCCTCCGGGTGAGGTACGGCTTGAGGATTCTATTCAAAGGTGAGGAATCAACAGGCAGAAGTATCCATCAGAAGAGCAAGTTACTTACCTTCGGTAACGCTTTTCTGATGGATACAATATCTGCCTGTGGATTCCTCACTGTCCCACCCGCCTCCCCATTGTCCACCTGTTTCTACCAAAAAGATGCTTTTACTGTTTGGCATGAATGCTTTTAATATGTCTTAATCATGCTTATGTTTTAATAGTGAGAAATGCTTGATCTGTTGCTATTTCTTTATGCCTTTATTGGTTATGCATTTGTGTATATATTATCTACTGGCGGTCGCCAGTAGATAGTTATAGTTACAACCTATTATCCATAGGAAATCCGCGACATTCTATTTGAAATAACTCTCTTGCCGGTTGACGTATCTTTGCGAAATTTTCAAACTTCGTGGGGCGCTCCGGTCCGCTCCTACCCTGAAAGTCTCGGGGTGATACGTCAAGCGGGGGCCGAGAAAAAGGGGGTCCCAAACGCGTTTTCCCCATGCATTTTCCCATAGGAAACTTTAGACACGGCTACAGCCCGAACTGCTGAACGGAATTACACCAAATTTGGCAAAGAGGTAGTTCTTGGTTCAGAAAGAACCCTTTTGTTAAATGGTGTAAATCCGTTCAGTAGTTGCTGAGAAAATCAAAAAGTAAAAGTACATATATATCTATGGGCACGGAGGATTCGCGCACCCTCCCGATCACGAGCTGCATGTTAATTGGCTGTCAGCTGGCTGTCAACATTCCGATTCAGGAAATGTTGGCAGCCATTTTATCCCTCGGTAGAACCGAGGGACAGAAACAAGTGCGCAAAGCGCACAAAGAGGGAGGGTAGAAACACCCTGACCCCCTAGGTTTGCTCAGGGGGTCCCACAAGGACCCCTGGGCAAAAAAAAAAATTTTTTTTTTAAAAATCGGCAGGATGCGCTCAGGAAGCGCGAACCTGCGAAAAAAATCGAAGCGCGGTCTCCCGCACACGCGCCCCTGGCGCGTTTGCAGAGGAAACGAATTACAATGATACTGGGGGTCCGTTTTGAGGGCCAACAACCCACAGGAACTTCCAGTATGCATCAAGGGCTGCCTTGCAGAGAAGGTGCACTGAGAGCCTGTGCTACATCCTCTCTGCAACTACTGGATATTGGAAGAGGCAGAGCATGCTCTCTCTTCCAACTATCCAAAACTCGTGCTTTCCACATGGGGGGCTGCATCTCTATGCACTCCCCATATATGGTGCCGGCTCCCCGTTGGACTCCGGGGACCCTCGGGATTCAAGGGGACTTGTCCCCAACTCAAAACGCGCCACGGGCGCGTTTCCGGGGCACAGTGGTGAGGGGAGGGCGGGGCTGGGTGACCTGTGTGCAAACAGGCCCCTGGCGCGTTAAGAGAAATTAAATCCCCTTGAATACTGAGGGTCCTGAGGGGCCAACTAGCCCACCAGGTACCTCAGTATGCGCCAAGAGCTGCCTTGCAGAGAGGTGTACAGAGGCGCACGCCTCTTTACACCTCTCTGCAACGCAACTCTATGGCGCTTATTGGAGGTATCATGGTGGTCTAGTTGGACTCCGAGGGACCCTCAGGATTCAGGGGACTTAATCCCCCAACCCAAAGCGCGCCACGGGGCGCGTTTGCACAGTGGTGAGGGAGGTCGGGCTCGAGGTGACATGTGCAAACAGGCCCGTGGCGCGTTTAAGATGGGGATTAAATCCTTCAATCCTGAAGATCACCTGAGGCCAACTAGCCCAACAGGTACATCCAGAATACGCCACAGAGCTGCGTTGCAGAGAGGTGTAAGGGTGTGGCCTCAGTGCTGTACGTCTCTGCAGCAGCCTAGCTATTGGAGGTTCCTGGTAAGGTCAAGTTGTACCACCTAGTGACCCTTACGATTCAGGGAACTTAATCCCCCATAGGCTAAAGCATCGCCACTGGGCGCGTTTGCAAAGATGTCACCTCAGGCCTGCTGGCCTCTCTTCACCATTGTGCAAATATTCCTCTAAAATCAGCCGAAATACGAATTCCGATTTACTCACCTGTTATCAGGAGAGACCTCAGTGCTGCATCTTTCAGCCCAGTACTGATCCTCAAAAGTAATTTTAACCGTACTTACCGGTAATTTGAATTTCCTTCATAGGCTAACATTGACTGGTTTCACTTGGAAATTCTTCTAAGTGTGGAGTTTTGGAACTTTAAAATATTCCTCTAAAATCAGCCGAAATACGAATTCCGATTTACTCACCTGTTATCAGGAGAGACCTCAGTGCTGCATCTTTCAGCCCAGTACTGGTCCTGAAAAGTAATTTTAACCGTACTTACCAGTAACTTGAATTTCCTTCCATAGGCTAACATTGACTGGTTTCACTTGGAAATTGTTCTAAGTGTGGAGTTTTGGAACTTTAAAATATTCCTCTAAAATCAGCCGAAATACGAATTCCGATTTACTCACCTGTTATCAGGAGAGACCTCAGTGCTGCATCTTTCAGCCCAGTACTGATCCTGAAAAGTAATTTTAACCGTACTTACCGGTAACTTGAATTTCCTTCATAGGCTAACATTGACTGGTTTCACTTGGAAATTCTTCTAAGTGTTGATTTTTGAAACATACAAATATTCCTCTAAAATCAGCGAAATCCGAATTCTGATTTACTCACCTGTTATCAGGAGAGACCTCAGTGCTGCATCTTTCAGCCCAGTACTGGTCCTGAAAAGTAATTTTAACCGTGCTTACCAGTAACTTGAATTTCCTTCCATAGGCTAACATTGACTGGTTTCACTTGGAAATTGTTCTAAGTGTGGAGTTTTGGAACTTTAAAATATTCCTCTAAAATCAGCCGAAATACGAATTCCGATTTACTCACCTGTTATCAGGAGAGACCTCAGTGCTGCATCTTTCAGCCCAGTACTGATCCTGAAAAGTAATTTTAACCGTACTTACCAGTAACTTGAATTTCCTTCATAGGCTAACATTGACTGGTTTCACTTGGAAATTCTTCTAAGTGTTGATTTTGAAACATACAAATATTCCTCTAAAATCAGCCGAAATCCAATTCTGATTTACTCACCTGTTATCAGGAGAGACCTCAGTGCTGCATCTTTCAGCCCAGTACTGGTCCTGAAAAGTAATTTTAACCGTACTTACCAGTAACTTGAATTTCCTTCCATAGGCTAACATTGACTGGTTTCACTTGGAAATTCTTCTAAGTGTGGAGTTTTGGAACTTTAAAATATTCCTCTAAAATCAGCCGAAATACGAATTCCGATTTACTCACCTGTTATCAGGAGAGACCTCAGTGCTGCATGTTTCAGCCCAGTACTGATCCTCAAAAGTAATTTTAACCGTACTTACCGGTAACTTGAATTTCCTTCATAGGCTAACATTGACTGGTTTTCAGCAAAAAAGTTTCAAAGTGTTGATTTTCACAAACTACAAATATTCCTTAAAAATCGCCTGTATGACTTAAACGCATTCTTTCAACTGTTTACAGGAGATGCACCAGTGCTGGATCCAGGATCCAACACTGAGTAAGAAAAAGTAACGATAACAGTTTTTACCTGCTAAGTGAATTTCCTTCCATAGGATAACATTGGTGATTCTATGAGAAAAAGTTTCAGTGTCAACTTTTAAAATACAATAATATTCCTTAAAAATCACGACTGTAACCAAAACGCTTTTACTCAACTGTTTACAGGAGATGTACCAGGACTGAATCTAGGATCCAGTCCTGTGGTTACAAAAGTAATCCATAAAGTAACTAATTGCATTTAACTAGAAATTCACATTGAGCTGAATGTTGCATTGTGTTTGAAAATGTGTTGCCCATTGCAACAACTGTAACTACTGTACTTAAAAGTCTATTGCCTATCTGCAAAGTATTTAAACTAAAGTAATTCATTCTGAGAAAGTATTTTTTGTAATGTAATGTATAATGTAATTACAATGTAATTTGACAAATAAAATATGTAAAAAAAAATTGTTTCTAAAAATGTAGTAAATCAGTATGAAAAAATTAATATAACAATTAATACATTTAAAAATTGTCATTTACAAAACCTTTGAAATTCACTGAAAAAACCGTAGGTTTCAGGCACGTTATAGTTAGAAATTAGCATTTAAAAAACCTTTGAAATTCACTGAAAAAACCATAGGTTTCAGACACGTTATAGTTACAAATTAGCATTTAAAAAACCTTTGAAATTCACTGAAAAAACCATAGGTTTCAGACACGTTATAGTTACAAATTAGCATTTAAAAAACCTTTGAAATTCACTGAAAAAACCATAGGTTTTAGGGACAGTTATAGTTACTTGGACATTGCACTCGTACAAAACCCGTGAAATTCCCCCGTTATAGTTAGTTCAGCTAACTATAACTCGCGCCTCCATAATGCACTGCTGATGACGTCACATATTACATCACTCATGACATGGTCAGTGACATCACTGATGACATCACTGATGACATCTCAAATGACATCACTGATGACATCATCCACGTGATAATCTGATGCACCTCCTCACACCCTAATATAATCTTTGATACACCCACTCTAAATTACAGACTGCCATTCGCAAAACCATAGACACT
>CAWUFW010031138.1:0-16016 GCA_963921515.1 Calotriton arnoldi
ATAAAATTGTGGAGCCATGTTGTCCAATAGTAGCTAATCCAGCAGTGATCCTTTATGGGATCACTGACAGAATATCGAGGAGCAAAATATCGACCTGCCAAAATATCGTGGAAAAAATATAGAATGCCAGAATATCGAATTCCAATCTACAAACAGGTAAGGTACAAAAATATCGAATCCAAAATATCATAGTTTGTTAAAATATCCGAATTTTTAAATGTCTTAAAAGTAATGTAAAATTAATGAAATAATTAATATAATTAATTCAAAATATACTTAAAATACTTAAATAACCTTAAAATTAATAAATAATTAATTTAAATTAAAAAAAATAAACATGCATTTTTTTAATCCATATATATATTAACTTAATATTAATAACAAATATTCAATATTTTGAGCGTAGGATAGCAGGAGGGTAAAATTTACTATTCCCACTCCAGTGAGTGCAACAATAGGGAAAGCGTGTGATAGCGGGAGGTAACAATTACTATTCCCACTCCAGTGAGTGCAACAGTAGGGAAAGCGTTGGATAGCGGGAGGGTAAAATTACTATTCCCACTCCAGTGAGTGCAACAGTAGGGAATGCGTTGGATAGCGGAAGGGTAAAATTACTATTCCCACTCCAGTGAGTGCAACAGTAGAGAAAGCGTTGGATAGCGTAGGGTTAAAATTACTATTCCCACTCCAAAGAGTGCAACAGTAGGGAAAGAGTTGGATAGCGTAGGGGTAAAAATTACTATTCCCACTCCAGTGAGTGCAACAGTAGGGAGAGCGTTGGATAGCATAGGGTAAAATTACTATTCCCACTCTAGTGGGAGTGCAACAGTAGGAAAGCGTTGGATAGCGTAGGGGTAACAACTACTATTCCCACTCCAGTGGAGTGCAACAGTAGGGAAAGCGTTGGATAGCGGGAGGGTAAAAATTACTATTCCACTCCACGCGAGGTGCAGCAGTAGGGAGAGCGTTGGATAGCTTTAGGGTAAAAGTGCCCCTTCCACCTGAGGAGAGTGCAGACAGTAGGGAAAGCGTTGGATAGCGTGGAGGGTAAAAATTACTTAATTCCTACTCCTGCAGTGCAGCAGCAGGGGAAAGCGTTGCTGATAGCGTGGGGTAAAGTGCTATTCCTCACTCCGGAGAGTGCAACAGTAGGGAAAAGCGTTAGGTAGCTGTAGGGGTGACGCACTATTCCCCACTCTCAGGTGAGTGCAACGGTAGGGAAAGTAATGATTTAATATTTAAATAAAAATAAACTAATTATCAATACCAATAAAATATTCATTAAAATTATTTACCAACTACAAAATATTTTATAATTAATTAATTATAAATACCAATAAATATTATGTATTAAAATTAATTTCCTATTAATAATTTATTAACAACCAATTAATTTTCAATACCAAAATTATTAATAAAAAAAATTATCCAATTAATAATTAATTAACAGTAAGTTGATTAGCAACACACAAAAATATTTTCAATAATTGCTTAGTACAATTAAATTACTTCCCACCCTATTCCCCTATAAACCCACAACCACTCCGAATAATAAATTAATACAATTAATATAATTATCAATTAATAAATTATTACAAATTAATTAGCAATAATAAAAATGATTTACCAATTAATAAAAATTAATTACCAATTAATAATTAATTAACAACAAATTAATTATCAATACCAATAAAATAAAAATAAATAATTACTTAATAACAATTACATTGCTCCACCCTATTCCCTATAAACCCACAACCCACTACAGAAGTAAAACGCAAAATTAAATTAAAAAATAATTAATAATTACTAAAAATATATTATTTCATTTACTATAATTAAATTACTTCCCACCCTATTCCCCTATAAACCCACAACCCGCTACGGAATTAAATTACGCAAAAATTAAATAACATAAAGTTCATTACTTTAAAAATTCAAACATACATAACAAAAATAATACATACTTTTAACACATATACTAACACTTAAAACACTATAAAAAAATTCGATATTTTTTACAACTATATTATGACTGTCGATATTACTTACTTCTATATTATGACAATCGATATTTCTTACCTGATTTTCGATATTCTGCACCACTATATTTTGTCAATTCGATATTCTGTCCATTCTATATTAAAAACTCGATATTTTTGGCAATTCGATATTTAAAACTCGATATTATGACTGTTTACCTTTATCAGATACCTCTGGAATGCAGGTTGGTTTACAGTAATTGATTTATGCCAAGAGTTCTTTCTATTCCTTTGCACCCAGACAGCCAGTATCGTTTTATGTTTAAGTTTGAGGATCATATTTACGCATGGTGTTGAGTTCCTCAAGGGTACACAGAGAGTCCTTCGATTTTAATCAGATTTTGAAAAGGTGGTTAGAATCATTGGTTATGCCTGAAAATCTGTTTTGGTCCAGTACATTGATGACCTATTGGTGGCATCAAAAACACGTAAAGATTGTGTCACAGACACGGTGCATTGCTGAACCATTTGGTTGAAGGAGGACACAAGGTGTCTCCAGAAAAATTACAATTCTGTCAGCGAGAAATTAGATATTTAGGGCATAAAATAGAAAGAGGAGTTAGAAAAGTGACACCGGAAAGAATAAAAATAATCAAAGAAATGCAACTGCCACAGACTCAGAGAGAAATGAGAATGTTTCTAGGAGTGGCTTGGATACTGTAGGCAATGGATTAATGTTTTTTTCGATGTTAGCAAAGCCATTGATACAGATGATCCGGAAAAGAGCAAAAGATCCGATTGATGACTGCATAGAGGCATTTGTGAAATTAAGAAACTGTTTGTGTGAGGCTCCTGCTTTGGGCATGCCTGATTATTCAAAAGACTTTGCTTTGTTTTTGTTGTGAGAGAGAGAATTGTGCACTCTCAGTCCTAACACAGAGACATGGATTGAGTCGACGTCCAGTGGTATATTTTTCAGCTACATTGGACCCAGTGGCATCAGCATTGCCTGACTGCTTAAAAGCAGTAGCTGCTACTTGTATGAGTCTGTAGCAAAGTGAGTCAATAGTGATGGGACATCCGGTAAAGGTTTTTGTTCCACACTCAGTTGAGATTCTTTTGACAACAACAAGAACACAGCATCTCACTCCTAGTCGATTGACTAAGTATGAAAGAAGTGATTTTGGGAGCTGAGAACGTGACTGTGATAAGGTGTACCTTTATGAACCCAGCTACCCTACTGACAGACCCCTGCGATGAAGAAGTGAGAGATGAGAATGATCATGATTGTTTGGACGTGACTGAGTTATGCACGAAGCCCCGGCCTGATATAAAAGAGACACCTTTGAAAGAGGCTGACCATGAGTTATTTGTAGACGGCTCCTGCCTCAGTACACAAGAAGGAGGACTAAGTGCTGCATATGCTGTTTGTAAACTATCTGGGGTAATTGAAGCATCCTGTTTACCTGGGGTCAAGTCTGCACAAGTAGCTGAATTGGTTGCCTTAACAATGGCATGCAAAAGGGGAAAACTTGGAAGTAACCATATTTACGGACAGTCAATATGGGTTCGAGGTTGTGTTAGTTACCAACCAGAAGTTTATTTTTTATAACCTCGAGGACGCTTCGAGCTAATGTCA
Source organism: Calotriton arnoldi (assembly GCA_963921515.1). Lineage (NCBI taxonomy): Eukaryota > Metazoa > Chordata > Amphibia > Caudata > Salamandridae > Calotriton > Calotriton arnoldi. Next base: position 3,622 of record CAWUFW010031138.1, read on the forward strand.
CCATTTTGGGTTCTGGCCACTTATATATGCCCGATCATGATAGTGCGTTTGACTTATCGGTCATGCCACATACGGTAAAAGGTTGGGCTTTACCGAACGGCAAATTTATAATCTTTTCAACATTTACACAGAGAGCATGGCCTTTAAAGTTGGTTTTTAACCATGTTCGAGTTCTACCGATCGGTTTATTTTAAATCTTTAAGCCACTCTTTAACCAGGGACTTACTTTTCAGAGCCATTCTCGCGCAGGAACTACTTTGTTGTGAGGAGCGATATTACTCTTTTGGAACAGTTTAAATAGATACAGCAATCATCATAGCTAAATCCAATGTTTTGGTCATGCTATAATTGGCAAGATAGTTCTCGTTTAAATGAATTGCACATCTAAACTTTTTAAACCACCCACTAATCGCGTATATAGCATGGCCGGAAAGACCTTTTTGGAGCCATGTTTTGGTAGTAGTCCGCTTCACTACAAAGAACTACACCCTCATCAGCATGTCATCCTCATTTTAGAACAACTAAAATAATCAGGAATTATGTGCTTTAGCATGCAAAAGTAACAGAGATAATCTTTTAGTAGTCCCCTGTATTCATTGAGACAATCTCATTTCCAGCATAGACAGTCACAATAATTATTAATAACATGTAATTCTTAGCAACTCATGGGACCTTATGTTTCCCCACAGATGCACTGAATACATAAAATAACAGCACTACAATGACTGACAAGATCCTTCTGAGATATAGAGATTCATTACAGGTATTTGGTTACTTGGTAGCAGAGTATTCAAACTATATTTTAGACTGCATAAAAGCATCTCCTGCTATTTCGAAACAGATTTATTTACCAATTGCTTTTTTGCCTATTTTCTCTTTCATTACTAGGAGATAAATATTGCGTACTCAGACTAAACCTCCAAGTCCAGACAAGCAGAGCCTGAAAAGTGAATTAAACTGGATGGTCACTCGCTAATCTGATCCATGTGCCTACTGTTTACTCTTATAAGGTATAGAAGCAGTCTTCAGTACCTGGCAGGCTCAGGAGCCAAGCAACTTAACTAATCAATGATTTGTACTAAGATATATGTACCATTACATTACAGGTACTCAGGACTCTTGGTATTTACCATCAAGAAAACTTCATAACTGGAACCAACCCCAAAGAATGCCTCAAATATAACAATAGGTGATTATAAATCATTCTCCACAATCTTAGGTCTCCTGTCAATTTTCGTGGCGATGCTTAGCTGGCACATGTTTTGCCGCATAATACCAACTTTAGTATGTAGGTCTCCTTGGTGAAACAGATGGTTCTAGTAGAACTGTGGCCTTTATGCACCATCCTTTGAAGCATGAAAGGGTGACATTGGGAGGTGTCTCTCTGGTATATCTCTTCTATAGCCACAATATTCCACTCTGGAATATGTTTTGACCTCACTTTAATTGGCACGGTTTTTATCTCTCTAATAGATCCCTTTAACAACAACAACTGAACCTCCAATATCCTCGCCGTATTTTATTGTAAATCGGTTTAATCACAACAATGTTTTTACAGGACATAAATATCAATATACTCTTTGACATATGCATGTCAACAGCGGAGATTATTTTGAATTATATGTCCAATGCAGTGAAAGTTGAGACGGTGTCCTGACGATGGCAACTTGCCAGAATGCGTGCGTAGCTCCATCTACCGGCCGACCCTCCCTTTTCTGTCCATAAGGTGATCTGGACCCTGTCACTGAACTTAAGAGAAAAATATTGTACTATAAGTCTACTGCATTATCATATGTTCTAATCTCTTATTCGTATTGATTATATTTCGATTACAGTCAAAATATGTTTTGATGCATTGTGATTTTTAATACATACAGAATTATATTTTTGATACTCTTTGGAAAATGAAAATTTCAGTAAAAACAATAAAAATATATTTTTTGGATAATACTCAAGCACTATGTCATTTTATTACATGTATTATGTCCTGTTATAACTATCTGTTAAACATTTATGCTTGTGAATAGCTTGTCTTCTTTCTCCCTTGCATCAGCATTGCCTGACTGCTTAAAAGCAGTAGCTGCTACTTGTATGAGTCTGGAGCAAAGTGAGTCCGATAGTGATGGGACATCCGGTAAAGGATCTTTGTTCCACACTCAGTTGAGATCCTCTTGACAAGAACAAGAACACAGCATCTCACCTAGTCGGTTGACTAAGTATGAAAGAGTGATTTTGGGAGCTGAGAACGTGACAGTGATACAGGTGTCTGATCATGAACCACTACCACTATTGACAGACTCCTGCAATGAAGAAGTAGAAAGATGAAAGTGATCATGATTGTTTGGACGTGACTGAAGTTATGCACTAAGCCCCGGCCTGATATAAAGAGACACTCTTTGAAAGAGGCTGATCATGAGTTATTTGTAGACTGGCTCCTGCCTTAGGACACAAGAAGGAGGATTAAGTGCTGCATATGCTGTTTGTAAAATGTCTGGGGTAATTGAAGCATCCTGTTTACTGGAGTCAAGTCTGCACAAGTAGCTGAATTGGTGGCCTTAACAACGAGCATGCAAAAGGGGAAAAATTGGAGAATAACCACTATTTACAGACAGTCAATATGGTTCGAGTTGTGTATTACTTTGGCCAGCTCTGGATGCAGAGGATTTCTGACTTCTTCCAGGATCTCCTATCAGAAACAGCAAAAATGAAGAGATTTATCTGGAAGCATTACAACTGCCAAAGAGATAGCAGTTATAAAATGCGCTGCACATCAGTCAGGAAAATGACTATGTGACTGCTGGCAATAAATTATGCTGATCAGGTGGCACAAATACTGTGCCAAAAATACAGTAACCATAAACAGAAAAATTGGAAACAGGTGGAACCAGATGCCAACTTATGTACTTCTCAGTACCAGAAACATGGGATGAGATTAGACAATTGCAGGAAGAAGTTGAGGAAAGGAAAAGGAAATTTGGATAAAGGCAGCCTGTACCAAAGACCACATGATGAGGTATGGGTGTATTTAGATGGAAGACCAGTCATGCCAGATTGTTTGCTCTCAAAAATGGCGAGAGTGTATCATGGAGCAACACACATAGGGGAGACTACTGATCAGCTATTCAGACAGAGTTGGTATAATCCAAAGTTCAGGGTAGATGCAGAGAGCCTTTGCCAGGATGCTTAACCTGTCAGCAGCAAAATCCAGGTAGAAAGACAGTGGTAAGCTGGGAAAGATTGGAAAGGCAGAAGGACCCTTCACCAGATTACAGTTAGATTTTATTGAATTACCCCCATGTAGTAGACTGAAATATGTACTTGTCATAGTATGCCTTTTCTCCAAGATGGGTGGAAGGCCTATCCCACTCCGAAGAGTAATGACAGTCTTACAGTTGCAAAATTGTTGTTGGGGAGTTGGTTCCACGATTTGGTTTTCCAGGTCACTTTGGAATCAGATAGAGGCCCTCATTTTAATAATGAAATAATTCGATTAATCTGTGCTCATTTAACATTGAACAAAAACTGCACTGTGCTTATCGTCCAGAGGCTTCTGGAATTGTTGAGCAAATGAATGGGCACAATCAAGTCAAGATTGGGGAAAGGTGTGCATTCACCAAAGCTGAAATGGCCAGATGCATTACCTCTTGTATTGATGGGTCTCAAGTATTCCAGACAGAAAGACAGGAATGAGTCCACATAGAGAGTTCTCATGGGAAGAGCCATGAGACAGGCATTTGTTCACTGGAAACAAATACTAATGAGTATAACTGATGATCTGTGTATTGGACTATTGCAAAGATTGGCTGAAATGATGCGTTCTGTCTCTCACCAGGTTGGAGGAAGACGCAGCTGAAAGACCAGCCAGACCCACGCGCATGATTTGAATCCTGGAGATTGGGTGCTGGTAGAAGAAACATGCAAGAGAAGTGAGTGCCTAGCACAAGGTGGGATAAACCGCGTGCAAGTCATGCTAGTCACTACCACAGCAGTGAAGTGTGCAGGAGTTTGCCCAACTGGATTCATGCCTAGCTCATACCAGAGAGTTCCGAGCCCATCAGAACAACAAGAGCAACCACTGACTGAGCAGGCTGAAGCGTCAGGAGTTGTAAGCTGTGAAATTGAAGGAATCTAGAGTGTGATTCTGAAAGACAACCATATGATGAACAGCCGAGCACAAGTCAGGAAGAGTGGATACCCAGTGATTGAAATAATTGATGATGCTATTGAGACCAGAAGAACAGAACTGAAAAGACAGGGAGGTAGTCAGGAAGAGACAGGAAGAAGAACATACTCAGGTGGAAATAAGAAAGACCTTCACGAACCTGCAGGAGGGGCAAAATAGAAGAACACGTTCAGGCAGAAGAAGAAAAGTTTGAATTAAGACCTGAACAGGACCAGATGAGATTAGAAGAACAAGTTCAGGCAGAAGAAGAAAGGTTTGAAGTAAGACTCTGAACAGGGTCAGACAGGATTAGAAGAACAAAGCTTAGGAAGAAGTAGAACAAATGCGGTAGATCCTGAGCAGGAAGTAAAAGAAGGTACAAGCACAGAAAGATAGAGAGAATAAGGAAGCAGATTGTGCCTAGAATAAATGAAATAAAAGAACCTTTAAAGGAGATAAGGAAGGTGAAACACGCAGTACAAATCAAAAGAGTCAGAAAGGGGGAGACAGGTGGCCAACTGGAGTAAAGGAACTAAATATCACTTGAGAAAATCAGAAAAAGAGACCAGAGCAAGTAAATGAAGTCAAAGTCAAACACAACCTGAAACAAACCTTAGCAAAATATAATTCAAGAAGTCCAAGATTGAGAAATTTAAACAGAAAATACAAGGCTCCTGAGTGGACCTATGTCATATACTTGAGAATTTGAATCCCTAGATCTGACTGATGAAACAGAAGAGGTTCATATTGCTTCAGATTGATGAAAGCCAATTAGAGGCCTTCCCAAGAACGAAAAGGAAAGGCTGAAGACTGAGACAAAGGAAAAAAGACAAGAGAAAAGAAATGTTCTCCCAGGAGTAAATGGCAGACATTGAAGTTAGCGGGAAACGCAAAACGTGGATTTAAGAAGAAAGTGTTTTAGGGCCCATTAGGATGGCGGGCGGAAGCACCACCGCCGTGCTGGCGGATGCAAAACCACCAGTTACCGCCCGCATGCCGCAGCCCACACGCCCGCCAAATTACGATGTGAAAAGGCAGCCAAACACCGCCGGCAAGCCAGCGACGCCGTCCGCCATCAAAGTGCGCCCGCTCACGTAGCGGCGCAGCCCAATGGAGACACACCGCCAGACGAAATCACGTACCGCCCGGCGTACAAATTACGATGCCGCAAACAAACAGCTCCCACGGCTAAGAGACACCGCACGTGAAAGTGAGGCGGAAACCCGAACGCCGAGCACAGACACCGAAGAGGCGACCCCCCGAGCATGAATCCAGCACTGCAGGCCCTCCCCATGCTATACCTGATGCACCACCAAGGAGGCAACGTACCGCGGAGACGCAGGTAGGCACACACACAACAAGGGCACGCAAACAGCGCACACAGTGCAAGTGCGGAAAAGGAGGACATGGCACCCCCCAACACCCCTGCGTGGACAAGACACATCCACCACTGCACCCACAAATGTAACACAGGGCAAATTGCAACATCTCGCAACTATCATGGGCACACCACCTGGGACCAGGAACTAACGACCCCGTCACGGCACCGCAGCACAGCGGCGATGACGCAGCCACACATGCGCACAACTCAGCGCCCAACCATAACGCCATGTATGCGTCGCACACAAACAACACAGGGACACAACCAAGCACCACACACACCAGCCACACCCAGAACGCACATGACACGTGACAGGCCTGCCACAGTCATGTCCCCAACGCCCAATTCACGGACAACACCCAACGTCACACAACCGACGCCCACATGTCAGTGAAGTCACGCAACATCAGGACACACCCCTGTGTGACAAACATGGCGAAGCACACAGCGGCGGCAACACCACCCAGCAGAACATGGGCCCCGTCGGGAAGAGGTACGCCAGTACCACACAGAAACACCCATACCACCCTGCACCCATGAACCAGACATACAAAACGGAACACCAAAGAGCCCGGGGACCGACAACAGGTGGACCCAAGAATGACACCCACACACAAGGCCCAACGCATAGCGGAAACACAGCCTGCCGCCCACACACGGGAGAGCAGACAGCACTGAATGACCTTCCATTCCAACTCCGAAACCACAACCCGACTAAACAAGCCGGAGAATACAGCCATTGTCCCAAAAAAAGACCAACACAGGCATGCAGAGGAAACCGACCACAGGGCAGATAGCGCATATCACCTAAGAACATACCGAACGGGAAAGAAAAAATATAAAACTCCCCCATGCCGTTCCCATGCAAGTTATCTGGAAGGAGTCACACACCACTGACCTTGAACATTCAGAGAAGCACGTGGGATGAGGGCCCGTGTCCTCCGCACAAGCTAACAGAACACAAGTCCTGCCCCCCTACGACCATCACAGACCTCACAGCAACCTCGGAGCTTGCACACTGCAGACTGCACACACAGCCGGAGCACGCCACCACATCGCCCCGCAGCAAAATGGCACCTACAACACACCTACCCAACTACGCCAGACAGGTCAAGCTGTACAAACACAACCTGATACAGATGTTGGGATGCGAACCCCTATCCCTGCTGAACGTAAGTTACCGACTGACTTACCGCATCGCATTGTTCAGCTGCGTCCATACCCGTCTTCTACTGTCGGAGGTGTCCCTTCCACCATCCTGTGGAGTTGTGCCTCTCCAACCCGGCATGTCCAAGGGCGGACCTGCTACCACTATTCCACCCTCTGGACGCACACGACAGGGTCTGTTCAGCCTATGGGGGCATGACGTATGTGGCGACCATCGGACCCACACTGCAATGGGACCACTGTGCCTCCACACGACGGATCATGGATCACAGCTACATCGAATGTCACCCAGCATGCCCCATCATGCTCCTACAAGGGACAACTTACGAACAACACCGTGACAGCCACCATCCGCTACATTGGCTGGCAAACATGTATACCACCAATGAAATGGAAGCCCTGCAGGAAGCCATCGCATACCTGTCAACCTGTCAATTCGTAGGACCCCGACGCAATCCCCAAGTGAGCCATGATGTCCGACACTGTACCCATGCTTAGCTTCCGCACGGACTGGCCAGTAACCACTACAACAGCCATACCAAACGACCTGCAACTGATACCACACCATCAACGACACTGCCATGACATCGGATGTGTCCGGGACATGCACTCTGTTCCCCATCACATCCAGGAACTCTGCATGTATCGGGGGAGGCAGTGGCATGGGATATGTGTATCGCACCCACATGGACAGAACTGCACGTACAACTATGCCATGACATGGATCCTGCGCCCATGGACATATGCACCGCACAGTGGACAGGAATCGCCCGGCTGGAGTATGTGAGAGCTGCACCCTTCTCCCCCTCCCCCGGAAATCCCGTAACAGGACCTTTGCATGGACGACAAGTGCATACAACAACAACACGACCCCAGTGACTGTGACATGTCCAGTAGCCACCATATGTGCAACAACAAGTGGGACGCCGTTGCATGCACGTAACGCCCATGCCCTGATGTCACCTCACACGCACGCGTGCATGAGTAACCCAGCAGCACACCTGTCACATGGAACTGAGATGGACTGTGCCCTATGTTGCAGCCGGTCTGGTAGGCAACATGCATACTCATCTGTGTCAAAGTCCCAGCACCAGCAGCTATTAGGCAAATGTACATATAGCACCAACTGACGCAAGCAGATGTAATCTCGGAAGCCCACATCCCACATGCAACAACTAATCCATGTAACCCTACCCTATGCTATGTGTAATCATGCTCAGTATATCCTCCACATGCATTCCGCTGCCAGTAGTGTCCACTATACTGCATCACAGAGGACATAAGTCACAATCACTGTTCCCAATAAGCTGCGCGAGTGCGCACTAGCGCGCACTCAAAGTCACCCCAAGGGCGCAGTGTGCTGAATTTAGCGCGCACACAAAGACATCTAATCCTGCAAGACCGTATTCATGTTAATTGCGGCGCCCAGTGTGCACTGCAATTAACATGAATACTACCTCAAAGGGTCAGCAATCAGCCCCGCGAGCTTGCACTGTTAAGAAAGGAAAAACAGTGCCTCCAACACGGCGTGTGCTTTAGCACACGCTGTGTTGGAGACTCTGCTTTACTTTCTTAATTGTGCACAGCTACGGGGCCGATTGTGACCCTTTGTGTTAGTATTCATGTTAATTGCAGCGCACCGTGTGCGCTGCAATTAACCTGAGTACTACCTCAAAGGGTCACAATCAGCCCCGCAGCTTGCACTAAAGAAAAGAAAAACAAGCATTTGCAATGCAATTCTCGCATTGCTGAACGTTTCGAGCTATTGGTGTTGCTAATAATGATGCAACGCCAAAAGCTCAAACCTTCAGCAATGCGAGGCTACGTGCTGCAAATGCCTTTCTTAAAGGTAGGCGTGGGCAGTGGAAGCACAGGGGAAGGATTGGGGGGGCAACCGGCAAAGCAACACTGGAGGAGATATGAAAACAACAGGGGCTGGAGGGGATGCAAAAGCAACAGGAGAGGGGCAGAGTGAAGTGATCCTGGTGGGAATAGTAGCTGCCATGTACCCCTTTACAGCCAGTCAACAGATCCCTTTGAACCCATGTCCTGTGGTGGCATGTGCTTATTAACGAAAGCACAAGCACGCCACACTAGCTCCACTGCCTGGGTTTAAGTGCCCTGAAACGAAAGTAGAGCCTAGAGGCAACCACGTCCATTTTTTTGCAATGCCATATTGTGCTAACTCTAACCTGAAGGTATTGGAACGCTTTACACAGGTACCAGTTACATTAAAGTAAGACATTGTTCATATTTTTGGGGTAAGAACAGTGATTAGTGACATGCTCTAGAACATATTCTTGTAAGAGCGACAGCTCAAAACTCAGCAAGCAAATCTCAAAAGTGCTGTAAGACAGTCTGGAACCTAACGCTCATTAGGACTTGCACAGCACAAAGTCTACCATTAGAAACGTCTAGTACCTTGAAAGCGCTACATGAACAGCTGGCCTATAGAGCTACCTTACAATATGTTGTGCAAAGAGTGAAAATAGAAAGCACAAACAGTCTCTAGAACATTGTGTTTGAAAACATGTAGAACTTAGAGAATAAGAATGGTTCTAGGACATATTGTCTAAAGTTGTAAAATTACCGTCCGGGAAGCGTCTATTGCAATTCGTAGGAAGAAATGTTCCAGACCCCGGAGCAGGCCCTGCAATGTGTTGCACCATTAACTAGAACCCAGCGGTTAGACACAGAGCGGTGGAACGCATTGGTTGAAGAATAGAAAGGCTTCAATCGATAGGAAGCTGTGGAAAGTGGTGTTCAAAGATATAGTGCCACAGTCTAAGAAGAAGGCTCTATGGAGATTCGTGCTAAGAGCTGCAGCAGAACCACACGGCACGATCCTATAAAGTGCTGTGCAAACTGTTGGAATCCGTAGCGTTGCAGTGCAAATTCTAAGCCATGTAAGACGCAGAGCAGGAACTTATGAATCTGTGGTGCAGAGTCTAATGTGCTTTACAGAGAGGTGAAACTGACATCTCGGGAGCTCAGTCTAGAACTCCATTCAGCCTGAACCCAAGAGACCTGGAGGAGAATCTAGAACGTGCTGGACAGACAGCAGGATTCACAGCTCCGGCCCAGACTGCAGAGTCAGCTGGACTCCCATCTGGCACCCGGAGCTGCGGGTCAGACGGGTTCACCCTCAGCATCTGGAGCCCAGAGCCCTGGAGCCATCTTCACAGGAAGGCACTTTCACAAGAACTACATAGCCTTAGCATGAGGGGCACCCATCGCCCAGCCCCAGAGGTTCTTGCACGCCAGCACACGCTGCCATGCCCGCACCCGGCTCCCCTGCCTTCCTTCAAGGGGGTTACTGTGGCTTTAGATCACCAGGCGCTACTCTACGGAGGTTCGAGTCCTGCCCGGAACAGCAGGATAATGATAATAAAAAAGCATCCAAGTCTAGAAAAAGCTTGCGAAGGAACTAATATATATAAAAGTGCAGCGTGTGTACGAGGTGGATGCGCAGGGTTTAGCAGCTCAGTGGTGAGTGATGTGCTAGTGAAAGAAGCGTGAGGACGTCCCCAGTGTGCCTCACATCAGACTTGCGTTGGAAGTTGGGGTGGGGCAGGTGCTGCAGCATCAAAGGGCATAGAAGAGACTACATTTCTTAGGGGACACGGACAGCCTTGGGGAGAGCTGAACCTGGGTCTGGCCTGGCTCTAAGAGCCAGATCACGAGCCGAGCCATAAAAGATGCAACTCGGGTAACAAATGTGAGGAAAATGGTAGACTAGAAAATAGAAAAACATGGATTTTTCATCATATTAAAGTGTTTCAATATGCGAGTAAACGATTATTTCATGGAACTGAGTGATGTTTATTGAAAGTAATATTTTTTAACATGAAACATTCAAGAATACCGCCGTAGCTGTACGATTTTGCCACAAATTATCCAAAACTTGTCAGCTTCGGGTGAGGTCCTGCTATAAATTGAACCACAGCCTGGCCCAATTGCTTTGTACTAGTCATCTTCAAGTGAATCCAGTGATCCCACGCCCAGCAGCACTAATTTCTGGGGACCGTTACATATTTTTCCTCAACAAACTTTCATCCAGAGCCACAGACAGAAAACAATGCACATCTTCTGAGCTAAGCTTTGAGCCCCGGCACTTATTGTTTTACAAATTAAGCACTGTTTTCCGCAGTATTTGGCAATTGTTGAAGTTGCCAAATGAAGAGGGAACGCTGCAGCTCTACAGCAAGAAGATTCCATCTTTTCACATAAATTAACTTTGAGAGGTTGACACAGCTGCACATAGACCAGCTTTGCTGGTGGCACCCTGGTGCAACATTCTTTTTTGGTGCCCTCCTCTCATAGCTCTCTTTCCACAAGTTCACCCACTGCCACTCTCCAAGAGTGCCCCTCATCTCTCCATAGACCCTCTCTCATATATATTTCATTTATTTTATAGTGCTTCTCATACCAGTGTAGGATGTCGGATCACTTTACATCACGCATATATTACACAGACATGAAGGCTTATAAGTGTGTAAATCAGAGCACAGGAAATGTTACATAAAACAATGGGGATTACAAGGTGTAGGACTACCATGTCATTCATGCTAGCAGAATGTATGTTTTTAGAGTGTTTTGTCTAGAGAAAGCGTAAACTCAGGATTCTCAGTCAGTCATATTCACTTTATTCGGTTAATAAAAACCATAGAAGTACACTCCAAACATCTCCTACAACAATATCAAAACATATACAAGGGTCATATTAGAGTAATCTTAGGCACCATAAAAATTCAGCACAGAAAAGGTCCTCAGCCTTTTGGTTGTTTAAAAACTCAGGATTTTGAAAGCACACGTCGTGTTTGAGACTCTGCATTTCTTTTGTTAATAGAACGCAGCTGCAGGGCTGATTGTGTGCCCTTTCAAAGTATTCATGTGCAGCGCCTTGTACATGCATAACTGCTGCAGCGAATAGCATAAATACTTTCAAAAAGGCTCACAATCTGCCCTGCAGCCATGCTCCTATTAACAGTGATGGCACTTTGACTTGTGTGAATGGCCCTCTTCCACACTACATGTTTTCCTGGATGTCACACATTTCACAAACTATCTCTGACGGATATCCACACATTACTCCAGTAGCTTGCACATCAAATTATAAATATGTTATGTAATTGTGTATATATGCAATCTTGTATAGGCTCCTAACATTTCCCACCCTATGAACAGTGCTCGAGTTGAGGATCTTTAGTAAAATCGTATTACGGCAACCACCATTGGAGTCTGTGCTTTTCTGAACCCGAAGTGTACTTGCCTGTGTAACCAATTCATGTCATGGCATGTGTATCTAAATTGAAAACCTGCTTTAAGACCATTCATGTGGTGCTGCATGTGTGGGAAATGCACTGTTTTTTCACTTTTTAAGCAAAAGTTTGGAGTGATATTTGGTGCTGCACCCCCACGCGTGGTCTGGTTCCTGCGCACATAGTCTTGGTTGTGGCGCACAGAGACCTTACTCTGCCAGCACACAGAGGAAAAAAATTAGAGGGAACATTGGTCACAATACATGGTTTGAAGAAAGAAACTGTCTCTGCTGATTCCTTTCACAAGTACGAATGTGAGATGATGAGAGTGTGTGATGTACACGGCAGTCGTGAAAGGACTATGTAGTCCACTGTCATTGGATGTCAACGCAAATGAGTAGCACAACTATGGAAGACACACATG